>CAEGAE010061022.1:0-26735 GCA_903067095.1 Girardinus metallicus | reverse complement strand
TATATATATATAAAAGATATTTCTAATAATGTTATATATTTAGAAAAAATCTAAATAGGGAAAAGAATAAAAATACTTCCCCTTGCAATACAGTTAATAAATTTGTTTTGTAGGACTGAACCTAGTTATACATAGCAGGATTACAATTATATTTTATAGTTTTGCTTTATTTGAAATTATTAATTTTGTTGTCATTATTGAGTTTTAGAATAGAAAAGGCATTAGAATTTGTGTGTTTATATGTACCTGTTTATTTACTGAGACTATAAATCAACATTGCACAATCATTGATAAAAAAAACTTCATACTGGTATTATGATGACGTGTAAGAAATTTGGACTAACAGCAGCTTATTCAAATTATAAAAGTGAATTTAAAAATGTCACAAAACTTTTTTTTAGGCCATAAATAGCACAACTCAAGTTGGAACTATGTGGAAAACATAAATAAAATCAGAATATGAGGATTTGCAAATTGAATTCACTAAAAGAAACAATATGTAATGTTCAAAGGATACAATATTTTGTTTTTACAAATATTCATTTGGAATTTGATGCCTGCAATACGTTACAAAAAAGTTAGGCAGAGCCTATATATCAACAACACTCAGAAACACCAAAGGGTTTTATGGACCTGAGCTGATCTAAGATGGACTGACACAAAGTTGAAAAGTCTCCTGAGTTCTGACAAGTCTACACTTCAAATTGTTTTTGGAAAACATGGATGTCATGTCTTCGGGCTAAAGAGGAAAAGGACTGTTCAGATTAATATCAGCAGAATCTGTGATGATATGGGGGTGTGTTAGTAGCTTACATACTGCAGCTTTAGAGACTGCAAAGCTACAGTATGTAAGTAAAAATCTTTTTTACTTATTTGTAGAAACGATCACAATGTTGTAACAGTATGGTATGAGACAAATAATTGTGAAAAAAAAGTTAACTCCTCTGCCTTCTCCCAGTGTTCCCAGTACTAACTAAACACAACCAACCAGAGCCAGGCGGGTACTAGCCCTTAAATGGAAGACATGAAACAGAATTAATATTAACTGGAAAAACATGGTGATCTAACCTCTCATCTAACCTCTCTCTACCTCTTCTTCATTGTATTATTATTAATTAATTATTGACATATTAATATGGTCAATTAAAATGGTTGTTGGCATATGTGGACCGTATTATTATAACAAATGCACAGTGCCAAAGGTTCCTTATGCTTTGTGTGTGTGTGTGTGTGTGTTCGTGTATTTGTGCGTACCTACCTACATGTGTATTTGTATACGTACGAACAAGTATTATTCACTTTTTCCTCAACAATAGACCATTTTTTGTTTTAGTGTTATTTAAACATTGATTAATATTAACTGAACATTTCTTTTGACATTTTAGGCCTCTGTTGAAACCAAAGAGGAGTCAGCAGAAAAGAGAAGAGATCTCCCTCAAACCGACCAAGCAGCAAATACACTCAGTTTTGGAAAAGAAGAGTATGATGATGATCAACCTCAGATTTTACCTGTCCATCAAGAACAGCCTGAGACGAAGATTTATGATACAGCGAAGAATGATTCAAGTATAGATCACTCTATGCCAGAAAAAGAGGAAGTTAAACCAGAGAGAAGGCGTTTAAGTTTCCAAGCAATGGAGAGTGGTGAAAGTGAAGTTACACTTTCTTCATCCCCTAAAATTGGAAGGAGGATCTTAAAAGTTAGCACTATTTCATCTAGCAGTGAGGACAAAACTGAAGGTGCTGATTCTTCCATAGAAGATGATGAGTTCATCCGCAATCAGATTTTGGGTATGGGAGATGAGAAAGACATGTCCATATCAGAAGATGAGAAAGAAAGTAACTTAGAAAATGTGGAAGCTTTCCAGAATAATACACTTGACAATGCTTCTATCAAAGCCAAATCTGTATTGAACAAGGGTGAATCAGATATTAATACACTGACTGAATCACCCATTAAAAATGATCCTGCAATTTCCCAAAATATTCCCGAATCATTTTCAAAGACTCATTTTAAGAAAGCTATTCCTGTATTGAGGCAGAGGCAAAGCACTGATGAAGAAATAGAGAGCCTCACTGAATCCTTGTCAAAGGGTTCATCCAGTATTCAAGCATCAAGCGTGACTCCAGGGTCTTCACCTACATCAGTTTCATCTTTGGAAGAGGACAGTGATAGCAGTCCAAGCCAAAAGAAAGGTAGTGAGCAGAGACACCATCGCAAAAGTAGACAGAGGCACCCCACTCAGCCTCTTCCTACTATTGAAGACTCCTCTGATGAAGAAAAGACAAAGACACATGACAAATCACTTTCTTCACCCAGTGATGTGTCCTCTACAGAAGATTTAAGGCAGGTCACTGTCATCAACGAAGGCCATAAGACATTTGGCTCAGAGTACTCTGCCAGTAAAGAATCTGAACCAGAGATTAAGAGAGCTGTACAAAGAGGTCGTAAACCTTCACCAACAGTAATACCTTACACCCCTTCTAATCAATTTGAAGAAAAAGACACAGCAGCAAAATCATTAAAGAGTGCTGAAGAAGCATATGAGGAAATTATTCAGAAAACAAAAACTATTCCAGGAGAAAGTCCCCCTGATATTGAACCCCTTTATGGAGGACTGGCAATAGAGGACTATCTTTATGAATCTTTAGTAGAGGAACCAGAAATTAAAATAAGTGAAACTCAAGAAGAACCTGAATTTGACACTGCTTCCCAATCTCTTAAAAAGCTCAGGTCCCCTGAAGAAGTTTATGAGGAGATGATGCAAAAAAAGAGGGAACTGATGATGATAGAGCAAGAATTTCAACAAGCCTGGACAGCAATGGATTCTTCTTCATTGGAGGCTTTGGTCCATGAGCTTCCTGGAGAGGCTGAAACTTGTGTGGTGACTATATCTGCTGAAGATGGCATACCCACTGAAGAACCTCAGATTACTGAACAAAAAGATATACCTCCCTCAGATATTGATACTTTGAGTGAACTACCAGTAAAGAGAAAAAAACGTCCAGCTCCCCCACGCCCATCTGAGCCCCCTAGGCGCACTGAGGTAACAGTTGTTGCCAGTACTCCCAGTGGATCCATAACTTTTGTCAGGCCTATGGTTCCTCAAGATCCCGCACTCAGAAAGGCACTGTTTCCAATACCAGACCTTAAGATTACTCAGTGCTCATCTGGTGAAGAAGAGGATGATAGTCTTGCAGATGAGTATGCCATAGGTATTTCATCTGACATTACCCCCAGTGATGACTCTGAAACAAAAGATCAGTCCATAAGTCCATCTTTGTCTGAAACCAACGACATGGAACCTATATGTGTTATTTGTGAAATTCCAGAGCCAAAGCCCATTCCAACTCCAATATCAGCCCCAGAACTAACAACTACACCTTCTCCTGTTTCACCAGTTTCACCCCCAACTTCACCAGCTTCTCCAGATTCTAGTTTGGCCTCAAATGTGTCATCATCATCTTCATTTCAGGCTCGAACACCACTTTCATCTGACTCAACTCCACTGTCCACACCAACCCCTCCAACTTCAATAAAAGACCATTCAGTTGAAGAAACCTTATTGCCATTGTCTACCACATTTGAAGCAGCACCATCAAGTGAAACATTCATTCCTTATTCTGATTTAGCCACTGTTGTAGTTACAATTCCAGATTTGGTATCTGATCCATCCAAAATTCAAGCAACACAGACCGATCAAAGAAAGTCTTCTACAACTAAGACCCCAAAGACCCCAGCTCCACCCTCGTTTGAGATTTCATCTGCGGTAACCTCTAAGGTCCAAATGCCAGACTTAGTCTCCTCTCCATCACAAGTACCAATTAAAGTTCCACCTGTTTTACAAGTGTCAGCACCAAGTCCAGCACCTGTTGTTGTCTCAGCTCAGCCTTTTGCCCAAATCACAGCTGCACCTATTGCTACAACTTCAGCTTCAACAAGTGATCTCTCATCATCAATCTCTGTGGTATCATGCCTTGAGCCCGTCATAGTCCAGATGCCAGACTTGGTTTCAACTAATGCTCCAATTATTTTACAAACACCACAACCAATCTCAGCCCTCATAACTACCCCTGCTCAAGCTCTAGCCAAAGTAGTACATTCAGTCCCAGTACAATCATCTGTACCATTAATGAGAACAGTGGTAGTCCCAGCAAAGTTTCAACCTGAGCAGCGAACTATATTATCTCCAGCATTAACTACTGTTGTCAAAAAGAAAGTCCCTCCTCTTCCCCCTCCTCGATCTACTTCAGTTTCATTACCTGATACCACCTCTGAGATGCCCCTTATAAAGACAGCAATGTCATCCGCATCAGCTATTGCACCCACACTCACTGCCCAACCAATGCAATCTGTAGTTGTAGATATACAGCCAAGAATGGACATTGCACAATCAGGTAGTGCATCTGTTCCTCAAGTAGTGACTCCAACTAGACAAGGGCATGTAGTTATCATTGTACCAAGCATGGAAAAAATATCCCTACTTGAACAAATCAAACAGGATGGAGATGATGCAGAGCCAAATGTTGCTTCTCAAGCATATGGTAGTCAACAAACTACAAATGATACACTGTGTACAGACACTTCAACTGTGAAAGTGCTTTCAGCTCCACTACTTCAACCTAAACCTACACATGGAGCAAAATTGGTATCAAGTGGGGAAATAACTCCCGTAACAGACCCAACCTCATCATCTCCATCCCTTTTACCCAAATCACTTGGAAGCTTTGTTCCCACTTTAGTCACAAGCACTATAGCAACAGTTGCCCCTGTTTCTGTAACAGTGTCCAGTCCTTGTCATCTCTCTAAGCCTCCCCCACCCATACCACCCAAGCCTATATCAATTCCAGCCGGACTAGTTTTTTCCCACAAGCCAGGAGAGAATATCAGACCTCCTCCTGTGGCACCCAAAGCAGCAACGCTGCCTAGGATGAAGGAACCTCCAAAAGCCCTGTCTCTTAGCCTTGCAAGACCATCGGAGTCTAAACTGGGTACAACATCTCCCAAGTCACCTGTGTCCCCTAGGCATGCGAAATGTTTACAGACATATGTGGTGATCACTTTACCATCTGAGCCTGGCTCTCCAACTGAGACAATAACAGTTCAAGCACCTGTTAGGCGAAGATCCATCCCATATTCTACAGTGTCAGACATTCAAACAACAGTAACGGAGAAGAAGATACCCACTGAAATTATTTCAGCACAGGCTACAGTTAGGAGGGCATCTGTACCCACTATTAAGCATCCACCTCCGATTATTAAAGCAGTCAATGTGGAAGCAGAGCAAATAAAAACCTCTGAGGTGGTGACTGGCAAAGTCCAAGCAGGGGAATTCTCTGCACCCCCTTCTGTGCAACCAATATTTTCTGTTGCTGATGTGATTACAGTGTCATCAGATCAGAAATCCTGCATCATGGCACATGCTGTAGCACCAACAATCAAGAAGTCATATGTGTCACAACAAGACTCAATAACTCAACCCCATGTAATTTCTGAACCAACATCGGAATTATTTCCAAAACCCACTGAGCCAATACGTTATCTGATTCTGAGAGATCAATCCATAGTAAATGAGCAATCTGGACCATCTGTGTCTCAGCATCCATGTGCAGTTACAGAAGTGGGAACAGTATTTGCAGCAAGTTTATCTGAAGAGCCAATTCTTCAGTCAACCAAACCAATTGCAACTGTGCAACCAGGGTGTCTTGGGGATGCTGTTTTTGTACCAGAGCCATTGAAACCACATGTAGAAGTAGTTGTCCATGGGACACCACCTACAGTACACTCTATAAATTATGATCAGCAAGTTTTATCTCAAATAGATTTGCAAGGTATAGAGCATATGGAACAAGACATAGATAACTGTATCACAGAGGCAGTTCTGATTAGATCAGCAATACAAGATGAGAGTTATGAATTTGCAGCTGAAGAACCAGATACAGCGATTGAAGTTGTTGTTCACTCTAAAAATGAAAACATACCTGGGGTTTTTGAAGATGCATTGTCCTTATCGGAGCTCTCATCATCTCAACAAACTGATCAATCTTCAGAAAATATGGTTGTGGTGACAGACCAGCTATTCACACACCAGCTAAATCTTGATGCTAAAGAAAGTACACTCCCTACAAAGTTTGAATACCCCACAGAAGTTGTTACAACTGACCCTAGTTTTAGGTTGCCTGAGGTTGCTGTAGTATCTCCTGTGCCTCATCCTCTCACTGTCGCCACTATTGTGACATCAGCATCTAAAGTGTCAGAGTTAATGCCACTACCTACAGTTGCTGAAACTGCAGTTGTTACAAGCATAGGGTCAACACTGTCACATCATATGAAAGGAATTCAACAAGTTTCAACACAGAGAGATATTAGTTATACTCCCCAGCAGAGTGAAACAAGTGCAGCCACAATTATGTCATATCCTATGGCATCAATGGAAGAAATACCATTGCAATCTAGACATGAAAGACAAATAAGATTCCCTCCAAAACATAAAGATGAAATGATTTGTTACATGCCTTCATCAGAGATACAACACCATGAACTTGCAGAATTCCCAGTCATAACAAATGATGAGACTACTTATGGAAGGAAATCATCTGTCTCATCCATAGTACAACCAACATACACCATTAGTGATTCATTTACTTATCCTGCAGAGCTTGAAATGCCTGCTCAGGTGGCTAAAGCAGAGTCACTTGCTGCTGCTAGACAAGAATCCATAACCATGCCACAACCACAGCAGTTTGCACAAATAATTACCATGCCAGCTGAAGAGGACTTTCCAGTAGTTGGCTATGAAGCTCAAGTATCTTACAGGAGGGAATCAATTCCATTATCAGAACAGCAACCAGAAGCCTCGACTCGTCCATGTAAATATGATCATTTACTGGACACAATAACCCAAGATGCACACACCCATATAAGCCCAGTAGCCTCTGTACCAGAGATTCCACTGAGTGTATCTGTGGCTCCAGTCACCATCACCAAAATTCAACAAGAGTCAATTGAGAGCCAAGAGATAAGAGGACCAGAAAAGGTGGTCTCCAGTATGAGTCACAAGTATTCCTCTTCTATTTCCACTTCAAGTCAGCCTCCTGAAAGCCTGTCTAGTCGGGTCACTCAAGTGGTCACCACTGAAGTGCAACGGACTACTGTTTCTGTTGTCCATGAAAGACTCCAACAAGTTCCTCCACAAAGCATAGCCATCACTATACAACCAGACATAGCAAAAGTCCAACCCCTCCCTAAACAAAATGGCAGGATTATTTATCCTGGTGATGTTATTGATTTACGCACTATCAAGTCAGGCATAAAAATGACAGAGCAAGGCATGGATCTGACGCCACCTGAGTCTTGCCGACAGTCTGTTTCAAGTGACTCAAGTGGACGTCATATTACTGCAGTGCAGCCTGAGATAGTAAATCTTAGTGCTGAGCTTATCCCTGAAACAACACTGTCTGTTGTTACTGACAGCATCACAATAGTCACATGCACAGCAACCATTGCCTCATACAATACCACTCCAGCAGAGAAACCGCTTGATTTACAGGGTCCTGTTGCATCACTGCCATTACCACTCACCACATCCACATACAAGCCATTTGAACCACTCGCACAAATTGTCTACAGACCTGTAAAGGCCCCACCTGTGTTCACTGATGTAGTATCTATGACTCAAGACATACCCATGAATCTTTCCATTGAAGCTCTTGTCTCCTCTGGAGGAAAGCAGTCATTGACTTCAGCACCAACAATTATCAGCAATATAGACCCTGTTGTATCTCTTGAGGCTACGGGAGCCATGGACTTGTCAAACTATAAACCAATGAAGGCAATGGTGGCATTGTCTGATACAGACCAAGGAGTGGTGACCTCTATTGTAGAGGATGATGGCGTTCCAATGGACCTTACTGCTGGCAGAAGGAGCATCTGCTGTGATGTAATTTATAAGCTACCATTTACAGGAAGCTGCAGAACGCAAGCTCCTATAACAACTCAACCTGACAACCATTCTGGCTTCAAAGATCATGGAGGACTGTATAGCATTAAAGGTACTAATGGGATAAAAGCATCATTATCTGAGACTAATTTAACAAGCACAGGACTGTCCTTCTATGATCTCAAAAATGACTACTTCATTGGCTCTTCTGACTCAGCTGTCGACCTAACTGCTGCTAAGCTTTCAGCTGGTAAGCAAATCTTTCTATATATTTTTCGTATTTGTTAGTTTGGCTTGCATGTATTTGAGACTGCACTCTTATTCTTCTTATGGGCAATACGTTTTTATTTAAAGCCTTTATTTTCTCTTTAACATACATCATATTGCACTTACTTTATGCTTCCAGTTTTGTGATGTTTAGCACTTAAGTTCATAAACAATGTTTTAATCACCTGATTTGTTTTCTAATGTGCATGAAATTTTCATATGATCCCAACAATTTCTTTTGTGTTTGTTTTTCTTTTCTTCATACAGATGCATGTGTTTGCCTGCGTGTACTCCCTCGATATTTTGGTTTTGCATCCTGCTAACCAAACTATCTCCATAAATGCATGTGCTCTTTTTTGAACTCTTTCTAATTCTAATTGCATGATCCTTAGAAAATAAGTTAGTTTCTTACTTGTAAAATTACTAATGCCGTTTACTGAAAGAAATTTATATATTTTGAATTGTGACAGGTGAGGCACTAGACTACACAAGCAAAGCAACCAGTGTCTACTCTGCGATGATTACTTCACCATACTCCCAGGTTCCTGCTGCTGGGTTTGGTGTAAATAGTGCTTTAAGAACCTCAGATGGAATAGTTTATTCCTCCGTTGCAGCACCAGTTCCATCCACATATGCAATTACAACTCAACCAGGTTCCATCTTCAGCACTACTTTTACCCCTATATCAACTGTGCAGGATCAGTCCTTACTGCATTCATATGGATTTGTTCCAACAGAGCCAGGGCAGCTTGTTCCCTTTGAGGCAGAGCTATCTAAAGAGTTCTTCCCTACAGCCTTGGCCGACATAATAACAGGCTACCCTGAAATGTACTCAGACACCACCCTGGAAGCAATTGCTGCTTCTTTAGATGCTCTAGCTTCTTCACCAATATTTCCTGGATTAGACAACACCAAAATGGCCCAGTATCAGATGGAGAGGGAGTTTCTAGAGTTAGAGAAGCTTAAGCAGCTATGTCTTGCCGAGGAGCTGGAATGGGAAAGACAAGAAATCCAGCGTTACAGAGAACAGGAGCAACTTATGGTGCAAAGAGAACTTGAAGAACTTCAAGCACTGAAACATCAGCTTCTTCTTCAGCAAGAAGAGGAACATCATGCACACATGGTGGCCCAACAGGAGACCTATGCTCAACAGAAAGAACAATTGCAGCAAATCCAACAACTCCAACTCCAACTCCAGAGGCAACTTGATGAGCACTACAGCAGTACTGGTATGACAGGAAACCTTTTAGAAGCTAAATATGCAGGGGTAGGGGACAGTGGTCAGTACTGGCCTGTAAAAGATGAATCTATGCTTCCATCTACATTAGCACAAACAGAACAACACCATGAGCAGCTTAATATAGTAAAACTTCCAGCTGACCAGGATCTAGGGAAAAAAATCCTTGACAGTGGTGTACAAACAGATGATGAAGATTCTGCAGAAAAGCAACAAATGGGAAGAAAAAAGAAAACAAAGAGAAACATTGATAGCTCAGCTCAGTCTGATGATGATGATCAAGATGAGTGGGATGCCCCCACCAAAGTTCGACGTCGTTCTCGAAAGCATAGCAGTGATGGGAAACATGGCTCCAAGGTGTCTAGCATTGCCATCCAGACAGTAGCAGAAATTTCTGTGCAGACTGACCACTCTGGAACTATCAAGAAACCCAATGTCCAAATGGACACTAAGATAGAAATCATTAAGCACATATCAGCTCCGGAAAACTTTCACAGAGGTGGCAGTCTGAGCTGTCAGACAGACACAGACAGAAGGAATTCACCTGTTGAGGTTGGATACAGCACACAACTAACGGCAGATGTCCCCTCTAAAGCTAAAGTTCTCTACAGCCAAGTCTCTCCGTTATCTCCAGAAAAGTCCTATGGAGGTCAAAGAATGCTAACTGCTGACCCAACCAGATTTTCCTCTGGCCCTCGGAGTTTAAAGGCTGGCCAGAAGTCTCTGTCAGATCCTAAATCTCTTAGTCCTTCAACAGAAGACAGAATTGGAGGATACTATACGGAAGGCTATTCTGTAAGTCTACTAAAGTTATTTTGCAAATAAGGGGGAAAACTATTCTAAATAGACATGTACTCTATATTATCTATTTCTGTGTTGTAGGTCAGAGGCTCTTCTTCTAGCAGTGGTAAGAAAGTGAAGCGAACTCTACCAGACCCCCCTCCTGAGGATGACACATTGGCAGGAAGATCTGGATATAGCACCAACTCTGCTCGTCGCCGTCTTGCTCGCAGCACAACAATGGCCCGAGCAAAGATTCTGCAAGATATAGATAAGGAACTTGATCTGGTGGAGAGGGAATCCTCTAAATTACGCAAGAAACAAGCTGAGCTTGATGAAGAGGAAAAGGAGATTGATGCCAAGTTGCGGTGAGTTGCTGCACGTGTATACACTGAAACAAATAACCAAGTCCTACAGACTGAGTAGTTTCAGCTTTTGTGAGAATAACAATTAAAGCAACAATCAGCAGATAAACAATTACAGAGATACCATTTAGTTAATCTGTATTAAGCTATTTGTCTTATGTTCATGTGCATGATTCCTTTTTTACCTTAATAGCTTATGGGCTAAAAGACTACCTTGACAACACTCAATGAGACCTCTCCACTCTTACACATAGTAACAGGTACAAATGTGTGAGAAACTGGAACATTGTTTGGCTATTTAAAGTTTGCCCTGATAATTATTGGTGTTTGGAATCTCAAACTTTTTTCCATTGATCTAGGTATCTGGAGATGGGTATAAATCGTCGAAAGGAGGCCTTGTTAAAGGAAAGAGAAAAGAGAGAAAGGGCATATCTCCAGGGGGTGGCGGAGGAAAGAGACTACATGTCAGACAGTGAGGTTGGCAACATAAGAGAAACTCGGGGGGAAGGCCTGGAGAGACCACGGACCGCTCCTCAGTCAGAATTTGATCAATTCATCCCCCCCCAAACTGAGGCTGATTCCCAATACAACACCCTTACAAGTCCCTATTCTCAATATGGTCAGTATGTTCCTCAGACCCAAACCACAAGCCATTACACCCAGCAGAATTTGTATCAGCAGCAGTCCCTATACCATCAACAGGTGTCTCCTTACCAAACACTATCACTCTCCCATGCTCAAGCTCAGCCTAGCAGCTACCAACATGCTTTGCTTTTGCAACAAGGAAAGCAGCGTCAAACCACCTTGTCTGAGTTAGAGCCCAAAATTACCACCAACTATGAGGTGATACGCAACCAACCTCTGCTCATTGTTCCATCTTCTACAGATAGTGGCTTCGGGGTTTCTCACATGGGTGGCAAGTATGGCAACTTAGATTTGAGGTTAGAGGAAAGAAGCATGGCCTCGAGTCCAATGTCAAGTATTTCTGCTGATTCCTTCTATGCTGATATTGACCATCACAATGCCAGGAACTATGTGCTTATAGAGGACATAGGAGAGCTTACCAAGGCTTCAACAGGACTTGGCAGTTCTGCCATGAGTTCTGGATTTAGCCTGCCTGATAAAGAGCTATCAAAAGCAGACAGACTACTCAGGGCAGCTGAAGCCAGGCGTACAGCAGAGGTAAATATTTTATTATTGTGTCATTTTGTGTTACAGCCCATTTTTGTCTTTTCATATGTTTATATTTGATTATTTAATTTTTTTGATCATTTGGATTTGCATTTCAACATTGGCGATTACAAATTAACTATGCGTGACAAGATTTCCCATATTACAGCTTCAGTTATTTTTATTCTTTTATTGTCATCTTATTATTGTAAAAGTGAACTCAAATTATTATTTAAATGTAGGTAAAATATCTTTGACCTTCTAACTTTATCAGAAATGTTACTCCACCTTGTAAATATATTAAGAATACTCTGACTTACTGTGTGTTATGTTAACAAAAGAAGCTTCAATGTTCTTTAATAACATTTAGTATGACAGGCCTACAAAAAACATTGCCTAATTATAAAGTGGAAATGAAACAACAAAAGGTTACAGTTTTGACAACTTTTGTCAGGTCCCTACTAGAACAGCTGTAGATATATAAATATAGCTTTTTTTTAACCAAGGACTTCAAACTTAGGTCGAAAGGTAATCAAATTGAATCAAAATCAAATTTTAAGTCATAGTTATATTCAGATCTATACCTTTTTTTGTTGATTTGTCTGTTTGTCTATGCCTGTTGTACAGTCTCTAAATGGTTGTCTTCCAGGAGAGCTCTGTATTTATCTACATCCATCTTCATCTTAACTCTCACCAGCTTTCTTCATAAGAAAAGCAGCCTCACCATGCCACTGCCAAATGTTACATACTGCCCCACTTTTTTAACATTTTTTTCCAAAACGTGAAACACTATGTTATTTTCCAACCACTTCATAGCTTGTCAAATAAATTTATGGTTTAAAATTTATGGTTGTGACATGACAACATGTGGAAAAAGTACATGGGGTAACAGAGATTGACAAGGCACCGTATGGTTGTGGCAAAATTACAAGAGCATTTGACATAATTGAAGAAACTTCATTGATAAATGTTTTATTTTTACTTAGCATTTGTCAATTCATTGACAGATCATATGTAATATATATAAAAAGTGATTAAAATATGTTCACACTAATATGCATTTCCTTATTTCTATAGGTAGCTGAATTTTTGGGCTCATCGCGCTATGGAAAAGGAGAAGATGACTCTATGGAGGAGCCCTATGAACTGAAGTTGCTGAAGCAACAAATCAAGCAAGAGTTTAGACGGGGAACTGAAGGGTTAGATCATTTAACAGGCCTTGGCCTTTCCCAGTATCTCTCAAGTGATAGCAGTTTTCGCCACTTCCCTAAAGGAGAGAAATATAGCATTGGGAGACTCACTCTTGAAAAGCAGGCAGCAAAGAATATTCCCGCAGCTATGCTTTACCAGAAACAGATGAAGAACAAAAAGGCATTGCTCGACTCAAAGGCCATCACAAAATTTTCCCCAATTCAGGAGAGTAGGGACCTTGAGCCTGAATTTGGTAGCTACATGGGATCTGGGACTTCTTCTGTGTCCAGTCTAGCAGCTAGGGCTAGGCTACTTCAGGATGAAATTACGTTTGGGTTAAGGAAAAATTTGTCTGAGCAGCAAAAATATTTGGGGTCTTCTTTAGGAGCCAACCTTTCAGGTTCTCTTAACCTTGCCCAGTCCCTTAGCTTAGGATCCACTATCAGAGGCAACATTCAGGAGGATGGGACATATCCAAGTGGCACTCGATCCCGTCCCTCTTCTCGACCCTCTTCCCGACCATCTTCTATATATGGCTTAGATCTGTCTATCAAAAGGGATCTGTCTAGTTCCTCACTCAGACTAAAGACAGAGGGGGAGGTCCTGGACGCAGCATTTGCTCCTGGAGTCTCCAGAGCAAAACCTACTAGTTTGCCTATCAGCCAAAGCCGGGGCCGTATCCCCATTGTGGCTCAGAACTCTGAGGAAGAAAGTCCTCTGAGCCCAGTGGGGCAGCCTATGGGTATGGCTAGAGCTTCTGCTGGTCCTCTGCCTCCCATTTCTGCTGACTCTAGGGATCAATTTGGGTCTAGCCATTCCTTGCCAGAAGTACAACAGCATATGAGGGAGGAATCTCGGACACGTGGCTACGATAGAGATATCGCATTCATCATGGATGATCTGCAAGGTGCCATGTCTGACAGTGAAGGTAAATGGAGTCTGAGACTGTTGCAGCAGTTCAACTGTGCGGACCTGCTTGTAATGCATGCTAATGCAGAGTGGTTTTATTGACTTTATGCATAAACCATCTCTTTTACAATTATCAGTGCTTCAGTTAATTATTGTTTATGAAACTTTCCTATATTTTTCTTTGACTTAGTAAATTTAAATTAAAGTTTGCATGTTTTTTCTTTGATTTTGTTTCTTTTATATAACTAACTCAAAAGTACATTAAACTCTCAACCTGAGTTTATGTATGTTACCATTCAATGTTACCATTCAATTCTGTCCAGTTTTGGTGTGATTTCATTTGCATGTTTTCAGTTCTTCACTGATAAATTTTTCCCCAAACTCTCAAAACACAGAAATTTTAATAACTATAACCATCTTGTTTTTATGAGAGCTTAAGACTTATGAATAGTACTACAAATACATACGATACAAAATATTTTTTGAATGTTTGGTAAACAAGTCACGTCACTACCATTTTAATGTTAAATGGAGCAGAGCAACATTTATAGTCCTTTTGAATCTTAAACAATAATTCAAGATGGAAAGTCAAACAGTTTTAACACAAATTTAGTTGAGCAGTTTCTGGCATTATTCTGTATAAATGTGATATATGTTGCAGCATATATTAAATACTGCAAATAAATAGCACAAATATAATATCCATTACATATGCATGTACAATCTAACATGTAATTGCTGAGTTGTATGCAATTTGTCTCACCTATAAATCATGAATGCCTATAATATTTAAGCAGAAAATCTAGTCTGAGTTTATTTTTGTCCTGGAGCTGCTTCCACAATAATCTGGAATATATCTGCAACACGCGCAAATTAGTCTTCAGTACAAAATGGTCTGAACTTGGTCATCACTTCTTAGTAACTATTACATTTCTATAAGTCTTCAGTGTGGCAAAATCATTTTGATATTTATATAATTTGTCATTTTTAATGTGGTAAAATAGCTCTGGCTAGTAATGTTTAATACTTCCTTCTCATTCCATGACAGAAACAGTGCGAAGTAATCTGGTACACAGACTGGCTTGTACATTTGTAATAATAACTGCCTTTAAGGAAAAAGCAGTGATTATTTTTACTATAGATCTTTGTGTGATTTAGTCACGTATGTCTCATTTGTGTTGGTGTGTATATAATCTTGGATTATTTTTTTCTGTATTTTGCATCCTTGCATGTTGTGTATTGCGTGTTTTCCATTTCCATGTTAATAAAATTTATATTTTTGGCTTGTTGTTTGTTGTTGTGGATGTCTCGTTGAGGTGTGAGATGTCCATTTTCTCTTAGTGATTGACAGCAAATATTGAAATGGACTATTCATTTCAATAAATGTGTAATTGGTAGTGTTCAAATTTATCTTATTAAAAAACTGACAAGAAGCATTATAAATAATAATGAGTTTAGATAACTTTCTGGATTTTGTAAAGTCATAAGTATTTACATTCATACACAAATGTCACAAAAACCTAAGTGGTTCACCATACACACATTTTAAAGAAGGTAGTACTTGCCATAGAATCATATTAAAGTGTACATCTGCCTTTATTACAGTGCTAAGCGAGTCCATGCTGGTTTTAAACAGAGGTGATGCCAGAATCTTTTATGAAAGTGGTAGAGTATCCTACAGTAACTGAGAGACAAGTTATCATATTTTTGAATAATAATAAATATTACAAAAGCTCTTTGCTTGAATGCCCAAAAAATATATTTTGTACATGTTTCTGCCTGGAATGATCTTTCAGGCCAGCAATATCACACAGTGTCTTGGAAAAGTATTTTTTTACATTTTGCATTGATTTTTTCACAGAATTCCCCACAGAGTAGCACAATAGTTGAGAAAGAATTTAAATGAGAAATGGGAGAAATGACCGTTTTCAATATTTATTTTATTTTTACAAAAAAACATCTGAAAAGTGTGGCACACATTTATATTCAACTGCCTTTAGTCTAATACCACAAAATAAAACACAAGCCAGGCCACTTTTAGGTGGATCATCAGCAGGATAGTCCAAGTGGTGTTGGTTAGAAAGGGGAGGCAGAGAGATTTATGGAGAGTGTCAATTTTGCCAGAACTGCCACTGACTGCAAACTTACCAAAACATGTATGTCCACCTAAACATATTGTGGCTGTTTCCTTCCTCCCAGCAGCTGTCTATAAGTCTATAACAACATCTCATCCCAACAAGCTCAGTAAGTTCTTTACATGCTTGCTGTTATTTTGAGTTTAAAATATTCTTGTAAGTAATCTGTAATTGTTGCACACAACTACATAAAGCACAGTTTGTAATTTTTTTTTAATTTTATCCTGTTGCACATTTCTTAGTACCTAAATGTGCTATATTTGTAATTGAATAATTAAAAAACAATGACAATTATACAAGAAGTCAACACAGAAATAAAAGTTAAAAACTCCACAAATCTGCCCTATTAAAGAGTGTCAAGAAAAAGCTTTTGTTGAGAAAAGCCACAAAAAATCCAGTTTAAGATTTTCAACAATTCGATGTAAAAGGGTAGTTCAGGAGGGTTTGCTTTACTTTCTTATCACTCTGATCAGATGAGACCAAAATCGAAAGTTTTATATGCCAGAAAACGAACACTGCACATCACCCTGAACATGCCATGCTCGGAGTGAAAGATGTTGGTAACATCATGCTGTGGGAATGCTTTATTTTCCTTTTTTTTATTTTACCAGAACAGTAAAGTCAAATTAGACGGATGGAGCAATACTGAGCAATCCAGGAAAAATAATTAAAACCACAGGCCTCAGAAGACCTGAGAAATTTCAGGAATTCAAATTCCAACAACACAACAACCCTAAGCAAAGATTTGTAATGTACACAATGAAAGACATATAGCTGAAGTTCCTTTGGTATTACATCTTAACTCCATGGACTATATATAAGTGCAAATGCATGCCACACTTTCTAGTTTTTTTTTTTTTTTGTATTTTTTAGTGACAACCTTGCCATTTTTCTTTTCACTTAAGAATAATTTAAAATCCCTACTACCTAGAATACAATGAAATTTGTGGATGAAACATGACAAAATGTAGAGAATTTCAATGGGCTTCAATACTTTGACAAGACACTGTAGTAGGAGAAATTTCCAGCATGTATCTTCCTGATTAATGCTTTTAGTGCATGTGCTTCCATGTACTCTCAATTTAAAACCTTAGCAAACATCTGTGAGATAAGAAAGCATATTTTGAAAAGATTCTGAAAAAAACATATAACTTTGTACCCCAGCCGGAGGCCCAAACTGGAATATAGAAGGTGAGACAGCATTTTAATTTCATGTAGTTGCGTAGAGAACTGTGAATTCATGCTGCACATCATAATTCTGAATGGTCCACTTCTCTGGCTGATTCTGTAAACATACCAGACTCATGCTGGAATGAACCACCCTCTCACTAGTATATAGTGCATATCATTTAGCATACCCGTAGTATCTGACATGTTAGTTTTATTTTGGAATGAACCATGGTGAATTAAGATTTTTCTTTCAGGAATGTCTGCTCTGTGGTTCTGTAACCATTCTGACTCATTTCTAGTATTCATGATCATGCACAAAAAAAAGGCAAAATCATGCGTATATATGTGCACAATTGTCCACAACAACTATGTTGAAAGTGCTACCCACTGCTTTTTTCTCCAAGACATACACCAGTTCATTTGCAGTCATCATTATTGGTGCACTTTCTTTGTAGAATTGGATCTCTGATCATATGATGCTTAGGAATCCTGTTTATCCAACCTATGTTTATTTTTCTACACATATAATTAGGATTTTTCTGAGTTTCAAAATCTTGATTGTAAAACCTGTAAAATCTCCCAATAATTCCTTAAGCTTAAAATGTATTAGGCTTCTGTTAGATGGGTTTTAGGAAGATTTAGAGAAAATTCCCCTCAGAGTTTGTCAGGATTATGTCAGCATAGTACTGAAATGTCATAGTTATATGGATTTACATTCTAAACCCAGCACTTTGAATAAAATGTATCAAATCATCAAATATTAGAAAATATTTTTCCTCATCGTTTGACAGATTAAAAAAAAAAAAATCAGTCTTGGACAAGCTATTGATTGAAATATCACTTTCCAAAAATAAGAATATTGAGATCAGAGGTATTGCAAGGCATTATAAACATGCTGTTAAAAACAGATTTCCCTTATTTAGAGTTTGAAATTATAGTTTGATGAACATTTTGTATTGAATAAGAGAGTTTTTACAGAGTTACTTTCCTTTTACTTATCTAGAGGACACATATCTGAGATCTTAATGCATTTTAGCAAATTAGGGGTGTAAACAATTTATTTAAAGGATTTAAGAAAAAAATATTGATTGCTGGGTTAAGATTTATCCAGCTATTGGGGAGTTTGTCACTAGCTGTGAATTTGATTGTGTAATATTTTGAACAATTTTTTCCTCCTTGTTCAGCCTACCACTTGAGGAGAGAGGACACAGATTGGTTTGATAAGCCAAGAGAAGGGCAGCCTCAGAGTGGATACATGTCAGATAGGAGACAGGTGCGGACTCAGCATCAGTTTCCTAAGTAAAATTCTCCAGAATTGTTGGAGAAGTCTTGTAATAGCTTTTAATTTTGCAGTAAAATTCTTAAATTATTTTTTAGATGAAATTGGTTCCTTACACCTTCCCTCACACTTGTGTGAAGCTTAAGAGAGACCTGACAGACACCAGCGTCTCAGGTAAAGCACAACCACATGGACACTGTAAAATGATCAATGGGTTTTATGCTTCAGATTTTTATAATTACAATCTATTTTCTACCTCAGGCAATGGACTTGGGGTTCGTGTCGTGGGTGGTAAGGAGATTCCAGGCAGTCGTGGTGAGATTGGAACCTACATTGCTAAGGTTATTCCTGGAGGCATGGCGGAACAAACAGGGAAAATTGTAGAGGGTAAGTCGATGATGAAAAAGAACCTTAAGGCAAGAGTAGGCCAGCATTAAGGTAAGGGAAATTATAGAGCTTGCCAATGCATGACGTCATTGGAGTCAAGTATTGCCAAGGAAGTGTAAATAATGTTTAATTGTTTCAGTTTAACAGTTTGCCTTAATATACATTAACTGTACAGATTTATTTATTTTAATTGTGAATGCATGTCTCTGAAATCTGATAATTACACTTTTGAACTTAATACTCCTTATTTATTTGTTGGTATGATCTTGATGTAGTCTGTGTAAATTACTGCACTTCTTATATAAATTATAAACTTATAAAAACGTTTAAGGAGTGGTAATCAGGACCTATACTTGTTAGTGGAAAAATTTTCCTTATTTTTAAAGATCATTAATGTCAGGAGGTAAAACAACTGGTATGTAACCTGCTTCTATTCTGGATAATTGATATCTGCCTTATCTAACATGTATTGTCATTATAATGGAAGATATAACTCTTTTTGTAATGGAAATTTGTTGTTATTTTTAATTTTATTATTATAATATTACCATCTAAATTTAAAACACCATTTCTACTGTGGACTCAATTCTGTTTCCATTAGGTATACTTTATAGGTTGACTTGATAGATATAGTACTATTTTCACTCACCTGTAGCTTTGTTGTTGCTCGGTTTGTCATGTCCCTTCCTCTGCCATGTCTAATTAAAACGTGGAAAAATCCTTCCCCACATAAGTGGGCTGTGTTAGACATTAAACTATATTTAGCTTCATAAATACACAAAGGGCAGCACTGAAAAATACTCACACTGTAAATGAACCTGTAAATTGCTACTTCATTTGTTCTTAAAATTCCTATAAATTATAATAACTGATTTTCTGAAGATGACAAATCAAACAGGGGTAACAGTGAAGAATAACTGCGACTCATTGACATGTAAAGTGAGTAACAATGTCATATAGCTCCAGTGCCGAATTCTGGACAGAAACATGGCTATTAGTATTGGTGGGAAGTGACAATTGCCAGATTCATTAACAATTTTTTCATACAGATAAAATGACAATAGCATGTTTCCACTCAACAAGACATAATAATTGTGCTTGTTTGGAACTGGGCATGTTACAGTTACAGTGATGTGATTCACATGGATTTTATAGCGTAAGAGCATATTATCTTGGTCTCTTTTAGGTTCAAACATGTAATTGTGTGTAGTTCTTTCTAAATACTAATTTCATATTGGTAAATGGACTGAATTCATGTAGCGCTTTTCCAATCATTTTGACCACTCAATGCGCTTTACACTAGAGTCACATTCACCCATTCGCACACACTAAACTCACACATTTATACGTTTGGGGTTAAGTGCCATCGACACGTGGCAGGAGGAAGCTGGAATCAAACCTTCAATCTTCCGATCACAAGTCAACTACTCTACCCTTAGAGCCGCAGTCGCTCTGTACTAATTCTCAAATTCCACTGCGTGTAACTGTAATTTATTTTTTTGATAAAACGATTAAATGATAAAAAAAGAGTAAAAGTGCTAAACTTTATTTTTTTCACATCTGACCTCTGTTTTTAAAATGTTGCATAGAGAACACAAATGTCCATTTTTTTGGTGGGTTGCAGTAAAAACTGAACTTTCTGGACCAAAAATATTGTTAATTTATACATTGGGAAATAAAACCTGAATAAAAAGTCTGGAAAGTGAAAAGCATGCTTTTGTTTTTAACCTGACTTCATCTTGTTGCAGGGATGCAGGTGCTGGAATGGAATGGAATTCCACTAACAGGGAAGACTTATGAAGAAGTGCAGAGCATTATGGGCAAGGCTGGTGCAGAGGCGGAGCTCTGTGTGAGACTGTGAGTAACATCTGTCAATGTTTATCTCCCAGTCTCACTGGTACTCTCATATATTTTGTTGCAATAAGGCAACATTGCACCTTTGATCAGAATCTCTCCACCCCTCTGTTCATCTTATTTATTCATCACCTCTTCATCTGTCAGACTTTTAATGTGTGACTTATTACTTCTAAGGCACACAATTTATAATTCCATAATTTATTCTCTCTGAATTCAAGCAGTGACCTTAATATGCTGTCTGACCCTGAGCACCCACAGGCCCTGGATCACCACATCCAACTCAAGGCTGGTATGCATTAAAGATTTATTGATATGTCTGAATATGTTCACCTAAGCTATATGAATACAGCATAGAGTATGGTACATATTTCTCTCAGCAGGAGGTCAGCGATCTCCTGGTGTGGATCCTAAACAGTTAGCTGCAGAGCTCCAAAAGGTATCCCAACAGCAAACTCCTGACACAGCAGGAAAAGGGCCTGGAGGCTTCGGAGTCCTGTCTGCATTGGAACGTTCGGCCCTCCTCCACTCGGGCCCTGGGTCAGCAGCCTCCAGTGGGGTCCCAAGCCCTGGGCAACCGGGATCCCCTGCCATCAACAAGAAACAACGCCACAAGGTAGCTCACAAGCTAAAAGGCTGCTCATAGCAGCAGTTATATAACCAAAAGTGACACACACCTAAGAACCGCCACGTTTGGCTGAAATGACTATCAATGAGTGCAAGCCTGATGTTTGCTATATCTGGAAATGTGTCTTTCACATTCTTTGGAGAGCTGCTTTATAAAACCTCATTCAAAGGTTTTTGAGCATGAATGGACAGCTTAAGGTCACATAGCAGGCATCTCAATGAGATTTAAATTCAGACTCACTTCAATAGCTTTCTTATATCTTTTTAGGTCAAAATGCGGCAAGCCAATTTTTTGGTTAACATTGGTTGCTGTTTTTAAATATTTCTTATTGTTGAGCATTGAGTCTGGTGAGGTGGGAAGTGGTTCAGAACTTGTTTTGTTTTTTTTTCTGATTTCTTGGATGAACATTCAATGTACTTTTTGAGTAAGTTGGGAAGGCTGGCAACTCCTGGGAAGGTTTATCATTGTCTATATTTTCTCCATCTGAAGATCTCATATTCTGATTTGCTGCAGTCCCAAAACATTAGAAATTGCTCAACAACATTTTCCAGAGTGCCATATGTAAAGAATTTGTTATTACCTGTTCTTAATTTTTTGGTAATTATAGGTTGTTTTTTGAGATATTTAGCCTGCTTTATGCTATCAAATAGTCATATCTTGATTCTGCTGGCCTCAATAAGACCTGGGGAGGGCAAGTAAAATTGAACTAAGCATTCTGAAAAATGTTAATCCCTGTTAAATAATGATTTAAACAATATTTGAAAACAACATTTGTATTACTCTGTTAGGCCATATTTGAAAGGGGCAGTTTATTCATTTGCCAGGCACATAGTATCATTTTATAGCACAATCAATTAGCTATGTTATCTGTTATCAGTTGAAATTATCAGAATACTGCTTATGCCCAGGACGACTTAAAAGAAATTTGGCTTGGTAATTTAACACCTTGAAATTGGGCCTCTGTCTCTGTATTACTTTGTTGTTTGTTACCAGTGCAGGTGTATGGCAAGTATCACTGAATGATAACAATTAGTTAATAAAAAAACTTTTGGAGGAGGCTTTTTGCTGTGAGCAGACTGTGCTTATCACCACACAACTGTGCCTATCTTCTGTAACTTTGCAGGACATTTTTCCAGTAAATTATATTGTTCAGATGGTAAAATCTCTCCAGAAGCCTGCAGATATAAATGGGAGATATTGGCATTTTCAGAACAGACACAGTTTCTGATAATGTGATGATGACTTTCCTTTATCAGCCAAGTCAAAATGTGTGTGTGTTTGTTTACAAAATCACAAGCAAATAACCTTATTATTCTCTATTTCTTTTGGGTTTTTTTAGTCAACAGAGGTGATGAAAGCACCTCATCCCATTACTGGAGAAATTCAGGTAGTAAATTTAGATTTTTATTTAATTCTTCTAATATCAAACAAACAAAGGAATACTGATCCGCCAGTATGATCCCCTCATTTCCCTATGTTTTGCCCAACAGCTCCAGATTAACTATGACAGAAATCTGGGAAACTTGATCGTACATGTTCTGCAGGCGAGAAACTTGGCCCCCCGAGACAATGACGGTTACTCTGACCCTTTTGTGAAGGTCTACCTTTTACCAGGGAGAGGGTGAGCTCTAAGAGGGCTTCAGTTTGGACTGACGTCTTGTCTGTGTTTGCCTATTTGATTTCAAGTCTGTCTTATATTCTCTCCCCCAGTTATGACTTTGTAAGTGTTCTGTATAACACTGACTAACCCCTTGAGTTTGTCTGGGAGAAGGACATGATGATATGAGGCAGTCTTTTGCCCTGCATTATTGATTATTTGGATTTTCTATTTTACAGAATTACCCAAAATATTATATTTAGATCTTTGCCAGAATGCGTCATAATAGCTATTATAGCTTCTTGCATCAGCATTTGTATCCCTTGAACTTTTTAACATTCTCTTTCTTTACAACCACGAACATCTCCTTGTATTTTATTAGGAATTTATGTAATAGAACTTTGCAAAGTTGCAAATAATTATAGGTTTAAAAAAAG
Source organism: Girardinus metallicus (assembly GCA_903067095.1). Lineage (NCBI taxonomy): Eukaryota > Metazoa > Chordata > Actinopteri > Cyprinodontiformes > Poeciliidae > Girardinus > Girardinus metallicus. The sequence continues at coordinate 3,389 of CAEGAE010061022.1, read as the reverse complement.
ATATAGTGGCAATGCCACTTTAAAGATTCTGATGAAAATTAAGCTGTACAATCATATGGGGTTTTAATGTGTAATATTTAGTACCAGGATAAATCTTCTATGTTCATTCAAAACAATACTGAACAAATGGCTAAGGGGGTAAGTCTGCAGAAATCTAAAGCTCAGGTGGGATACTGGCCTCCTCACTTAAACTCATGGGTGTCTCAGTGTCCTGTGCTGCAGTGTGTGCAGTGTTTAAGATTCAAAGGATCATGCCATGTAGGTTATTGTATGCTGACATGATGCTATCTTTCTGTTGAGAAAAGTCATATAGACATAGCTATATGAAACTTGCAGTTGCTGGTTTTGGATCTACCTGTAGTTTTAGCAATAGCAGCGGATTACTGAACAAAGACTTTCAGTCCGTGTTGGCTACTCCTCCAAATATTGAATTAACATTAACAGCTTGGCACTTTTCTCTTCCCAGTGGAAGATAGTTGTTTACAAAGGGCAATTTACGGAAAGTGTCATAGTCCAACTGGCAATTAAGTGTGAATAACAAAGGCACATGTTAGTAATTGGGAAAAATATCTCAACACTGCCTGCTTCCGGGAAGCAATTGTGTTCACAATAGCTGAAAGCCCATAGGCCCAGACCCTCTGTATGAATAAATAAATACATCTGGAGAAGTGGCTAGTTTTTACTAGGCTAGCCTGAAACTAATATCGCTGCAGTATGTGCAGTGTTTTTCTAAATTTAGCATTTTTACGTAATTTAAGATCAACGCCATTATGTATGACAAGGACGTGTCATGTTTGGAAAAAAAAACAAAACAAACAAAAAACATGCATTTTCTGCCCACATTTACTATAAAATATTAGTCCTTCCGTTGTTTCTAATGCTTCACGAAATAATCCATTCCACTCGACTGATAGAAAAATACTCATAAATCACTAAAACGGCACTCCGGATTTCCCTGGTTACCTACAGTGCCTCACTGCACTGCAAGTCCAGTGCCAACAAGATAATCGCTTGTGCAGGCGGCTGAAAACTGGAAAAGGTGAAGTCAGTCATATTTACAATTCAGTCAAAATGTCTAGCCTCTGTCATGAGGTGATAGAAATTTCTGGTTTACTTGTGCTAGTGGTTCAGTTGAAGGAGCTGCGATTGAACAGCAGACCTGAGTAAGGCATATTTTTATTTTTGCTGGAAAGAAGTCGAACATTTATGTATTAGTTACTATTGTGTGTTGATCTGTCACATAAAATCCCAATACAATAAATTATCTCTAACTGTTACACGGCTTGTTGAAAAGTTCAAGGGTGCCAAAACTGTCCTAATTCATCTAATTTGACTTAGTCATTACTTTTTTTTACCCTAATGTTTCCACAGTTTCTACGTTATATCTATTCCTCTCTCTTCCCAGGAGAGTGTGAACAACAAGAAAGAATCAATAAGGCTTTTAGCTGCTGTCTAACAATATCTGTTCTTAGATAATGGCCCCATCAGGTCTGTTTATGAGTTTACGCTCACTGTTGACCTACAGGCAACATAAGTTAAAAAGGAAAGCTCATTTAAAATATTTTTGGTCCTCGATCTCGTTGAGCTGATGAGCATTTTAAAACCCATTTGTCTCACATAAGCAGAACAGAGCACATTCAGGGTACTTCACCAGCAATATTCATCGATTGTCAGGGTTTTTCTAATCTTTTCTAACATATATCATTTGGACACAAAACAAGTGATGCATAATGCAGCAAATATTGATTGCCTCAGCTCTCTATCCTTTACTGCTTTTTATTTGTGCACTCTGGGCTTCTCTGACTGTTATTTGTATTTTTTTTTTGCCTTTCTTGTTTGTGATATCTGCCCTCCTCTTCCTCTTCTGGACTCCCTCAGCCAAGTCATGGTTGTCCAGAATGCAAGGTAGTGTGGTGCTGATCTTTTCTTTTCAGTTGATATATTTTATTCTTTTGGTTTTCTAGTGGTTTTCCATCCTTCTGTTGTGGCCTTTGTTGTTTGTCCAGTTATATTCTTTATTTCACTCTGTTTGACAACACTCATACCACTATATTCTCCCTCAACTTCATGCTTCTAGCTTTCAAAACTCCTAAATTCTTATCTTTGACATTTTTCTTCCATAAAGGCATCTCAATCTAAATAAACAACGCTTTAATAACAACTCCGTTTGTTTATGAAGTCACACTGAGTATTGACCATTGTACCAGCATTTACAAATCTAATTTATAATCCAGATATATTGGTTCTAGTAAATATTTGCCAGGGACCGAGCTGGGAAATGTATTAGCTCGTTATTCATTTTAACTGAATTCTGATTACTTTTATTGCTGTATGTCATGAATCATCAGTGCTGATAACAAGAGAAGGACCAAGTATGCACAGAAGACAACAAATCCAGAATGGAACCAGACTGTCATCTACAAGAACATCCATTTGGAGCAGGTACTCTGCACATGTACATATAATATATTAAGTGTACATTCATGAACATCCTAAGAGACTTTGCTGTTAGACTGTCGTCCACTGTGAGCAAAGGTGATGTCTTAGCCTATTATAAATCAAATGATTCAGTACTTTTGGCTTTGCTTCAGGGATGCTTTCAGTATCCCAATAAAGCCTCTTAATAGTACCCTTAGAAGATTAGTTGAGTACAGAAATGTCAGCTACACAATTTCAACAACCCAGCAATGTTCATCAAGGAATAATGTTCTCACTGGGGGCACCCTGGGACAGCAAGATTGTAGCCCAGGAGATCTGTGCCTACAATCCAGTAGCTTGATATTCTCACTGTGAATATGTGTGAGTGGAAATTACTGATTTCATTGTAAAGATTCTTTGAGAAAAATTTTATATAGCACTTTGAAAAGTGCTATATAAGTCTGACATCATTTCCTTGTTTGCACATAACGCACGTCGGAAGATATGCAATGTGACTCCCTCCTTCCTTGCTGAGTAAATCCACTTCTGTCGAGTTTGCAATACCTGACGGTTTTGACAAGATTTCTTAAAAAGACAACGAAATATAGTTATACCATCATGAACATATGTTCTTTCATGTCACCTAATAGCATAATAAGCACATCTCGGTCTGTGACCATCTGTTCTCTTTCCTTCTCCCTATCTAGTTAAAGAAAAAGACACTGGAAGTAACAGTGTGGGACTATGACAGATCCTCCTCCAATGACTTTCTTGGAGAAGTAAGTGCTGCTTCACATTTAATGTTTCTCTCACACAAGGTTTCTTTTTCCAGATTTCTTTTCTTGATGGATTTTCTTTTCAAATATTGTTAGTATATCTGTTAGTATCTCTCTTGATAGATAGATAGATAGATAGATAGATAGATAGATAGATAGATAGATAGATAGATAGATAGATAGATAGATAGATAG
>CAEGAE010061021.1:0-34737 GCA_903067095.1 Girardinus metallicus | reverse complement strand
CCGCAGTTTTCCGTCTATCCGTTTATCTGTATAAATAATCCCGCCGGACTCCAGGCATCGCCGCCGTCATTTTAAGATGCTTATTGGTCCCCCGGAAAAAGACAAAAACCCGGACATTATCATGACTCAGTAAAATCCTCCCAGGCCGAACTTGAAAACTGGACGTTATGCTGCTAACACTTAGCTTTGGTCAACAACTCAGGAAGTGAGAGAGTAAATAAAGTCCCGGCCGGAACACGGTGCGCTAAATAATAACACATAATATAACGAGGCTTCGAGGCACATCAGTTTTCCTCGAGGGATTTTTAATAATCGAGGTACTGGAATCTCTCGAGGAATCGTTTTAGCCCTAATCAAAGTTTCTTTCAAAAGAAGCTCTGGCCCTCTAACAGTCTGAAGTCCTTTGAAACTTCTTGTAAAAGAGGTTGGCCCATTTAGCATGTAGGACAAAGAGTTCAAAGAGGTGGAACAAATTATTTAAATGTCTGTTTTTTCAATGGGGGGAAATATGTTCCCGAAGTTTCAAGACCTAAACTGCTTGTTTGAACAATTTGTATGTATACATTTCTCAGTACGTTGAAATTTGTTCTCGTAACATGGCAACATGGGGAAAAGGTCAAAGGGTATTAATTCCTGTCTACGGCGCTATATGGCAAGTTTTAATGTTCTGAAAATGGAATATTAGCTTCAAACAAACAGACTAATACCTGCACACATGATATTTGAAGAATACTTTCCAGATGCAAAACATTAAGTTTCCTTGCTAGCTTACCTCAACAACGGCTCTTTCTAAAAATGTATTTACTGTAGGGGAAAATGCAAGACGTAAGCCGACGTAAAGTCCTTTATGCTGATGTCTCCAGCACATTATGGGCTCCTAAAGAAAAGGGAGGCAAAAAAAGATACCGTTAAAGAGACAGAGTGCTGGGGGTCAATGGTAGTTATAGAATACTGCTGAGAGGGCAATTAACTTCATTAGCTAATGGTTACCAGCAGCCGCAGCCGAGCAGGAAGAGTTCCTGAGCAAATTAAGTTATCTGTTTCAAACTCCTCATCAAACCATCATAATCAGCTGACCCGGAAGGCTCGGACTGGCTCTGCTTATTAAACACACACACTCCTTAAAACAGACAAACGCATAAAACGAGTAGACCACAGCGAAGGGTCTCCTCTGAAGAGATGGACCTTTATCTTCTTGCCTGATACCTTCTGAATTATTGATTTGTGTTTGGCTGCTTGAATCTGCGTTTGAATGTTAATTGTTGGCGTTCAAATGAAGACCTTTGTGGCTGAGACGTAGAGAGACGCAACCTCAGGTAGCCCAGATTGTAGCGAGGAGTCATTTTGCCAGTTCCGTCACGTTTCCGTGTGGCCCCCAAAGGACGTGCAGGTGAGAAGGACGAGGCCGGTGACAGAAGAGAGATTGGGTGTGAAATAGTAATTGATGATGAAATTAGAGGGCGGGATGGAGGCAATGAAGATGGCCGAAAAGATTAAAATATAATGTCCACGTCTCCGTCTGTGCAGTGGAAGCAGTTGTCTGTGGGTCCGATCGGCGAGGCGGTAAGAGGACAGAGCTCCGTCTTTCATTACGGGAAGCTTGGACTGAAAAGCAGTTCAATTTAAAGTTACATTTAAAAAGATCAAATCCCAGTTGGCTTTTGAGAGTCGAACATGAAATCGTTAGCAACATTTTTAAACTTTAAAACCAAACCTCTACTTAAGAGCCGTTCCTCTTCTTTGTCCAACGGGGCAAACCGAGTCTCAAGAGTCATCAAATGGACTCTGCAGCACCGATGGTAAAAACTCTGAAAATCTGACAGTATTTTCAAAGCCACATTGCTGAATTTTTGCTTTTTGACAATGACGTTTACATTGTTGGGTGAACTGAAAATAATTTGTGCCACACTTGTTTCTGCCTGCAAAGAAGAAAAATAGCAAAGGACATCTACAACTAACTGGACGTGGGCGTTTTTTAACAGAATTAGCATCAGATATACCACGGTTTATCATATCATGGTATTTAACACAATTGATGACGATGGATGGATTTCTTATTAAAATTATGGTAATTATTAAAACATTTATTGAATTTAATACACAAACATGAGCCACATTAGTATGTTTATAGTTAGTTTTAGCCGGTCTGTCCTATAAGCCGTAACTCCTGGAGGCTAACAAGCTGATAGCATTCTGCAGCCAAACTGTTTCTGTGTAGTAGCCGTCTTTTAGCTAGCTGACCAGTTGTGTGCAGCAACAGGTGGGGGAAGGGAAGCGCTGCCCATTCCCCGTTTGTGACTATATCCAACAATAATTCTCAATATGGTTTTCTTTGAATTTTTAAAAATCTGACTAGATTTATTTGTCGCTGCCCATCAAGTCTTGATTTTTGATTGATAACCAGAACTGTTTGACTACTGAGACCCAAAATGTAGCTAGGATGAAACAACAGAACTACTTATCCCATTTATTGCACAGAGAACAACTCCAGTTTTCATCTGTTCACCAACTTTGTTTATCAACATTTTTGCCCTTTTGTACCTGTGTAATTAAACTGATCCTACAATTTAATTTTATCTGAGTGTTTTCATAAACATAGGAGACAAACTGTTTATTGCGCTATGTTCTAATTTATTTTTGTCCTGATTTCTGTTTGGTTAGCTTTTAAAATATGACGACGGATGAAGTCCCCAGATAGCTAACCGTACCTTCTGGTTGATTTAATATAGGAATCGTACCATTTTCTCATTATAGACTATAAATAGGATATAGAAGATTATTCCAGATAATTGTCTGTCAAAACAGGTACAAAATGTTCCCTCTGGCATGGACAAATTGACACTTGGTTGGTATGAAACTTCCTGGATGAACCAAAACTGCAGCACCGACGCGAAAGCAGTTACAAAGCATGGATGTCTACCAAAATTTTGAAAAGTAGGACTTGATTTCCCCGATAAATCTGTTCCAGCTAAGGAAATACTTTTATATTTATGGTTTATCGGTGTGACTTCCTGTAACTCGGTGAGTCAGAGGCTCATCCCGTCAGGTTAGAGTCAATCAGTCAGAGACGTGGCTCGCTGTGAGAGCCGGTTAGCGTTAAATAGCAACATCCTGCTTCACTCTCTGTCGTCCTCTCTGCTAAACAAGTCTCCAGTCTGCCTCTGAAGTTACCTGGCAACGACGCCTCCCTGCCTCCGTCAGACAGACATCAGACGGTCAATGAGTCACCCACACTTTTCTGATTAGATCAGACGAGGCATTAGCAGTCCCCCTCTCCCACCCCACGGGAAGAAGAAATCGGTACGTTACTCAGGTAGGAGAAGATGTAGGAGGAGGTGTGATCGGTGAGACGGCAGCAGAATGGTAACAACGTGTTGTTTGTGTCCCACAGTGATCCCTAGTCTACCAAAAAAAAAAAAAAAAACACATCTAAATATATGGAGCTTACTGAGGTTGAAGACAGATTGCATTTAATGTTGTGGCACTTGTGGAAGTTTGATGGGCTGGAATAGAATGGGTGCAGCTTTGTTAGGCTTCACTTTGTCACACATTGTAAACTTAATTCTGCGCTAAATTTTGATTTTCAAAAAAAAAAAAAAACAGATGCAATTGTCCAGTGAGTCTGTTAGCTTTCAGTCATATTTCTAGGCACATTTGATTTGAATAGACTTTAAACACCAACTAGGAAATGTAGTGGCACCTGTCGTATTAATATGCTGTAGCTTTTGAAAGATTCCCACACTAATATATTATTATACCTAGAATTTTTTTTGTTTGTTTGTTTGTTTATTGCAGATATGCGTCATTGAGAGTCCTGCCTGAGATTTCCGACCCAAAATCTGAACTAATCTGAACTGCTGGTGTCAGTAATACAGAATACGAGTCAAACAGTCAGACCAACCAGAAATATTTCCACATTGCTCTGTCTTGTAAAAGAGAAACATATAGCAGTCTTCTTTCAGCCAGCTGAGCGACTGTGCGCAGCAATACTACTTTCCCGTAGATGGAGGAACAGTAGCTTTTAGGTGATGAACTGCAACACTGTTTGCATGAACCAGTCACGTATTCAACAGTACATTTCTGCTCACACACAGTGCTAAAGGATCCGCTTGATTATTTTGTTCCTCGTTCTCGTTTTTCTTTATACGAACTGAAGAATTTAAACGACACCTTCATCCACTGCCATCCTCCATGTTTCACAGGGCAGCAGACCACAGACATCTGGCAAACATCTGTAAAGATCTGACTTTAGAACCAGTTACTTCTGAGTTGTTTTTATCTGGTCTGCTTCTAAACGCCTTCTTAAAATGTGTCGGATGCTAACAACAACCAAAGCGATTCTTGTTTTGAGGACAGGAACCTGTTTTGTCTCCAAACTCTATTTTACTGTTTTTACTGTGTAATGTTTTCGGTGGTATTCGATGTGGAAAATGAGAAAACACTGATATAGGGCAACTTTAAGATTTAAATTACTTGAAAATAAACCCACTTAAGCACATCTGCGCGGCGTATTGCACAACTGGGTAGAAAATCAGAAAACAGTTGTTTTTATTCATATTTTATTTGTTTGCCCTTTAAATTCGCAGCTTCATTTCTCTTAAGTATTCCCATAACATCTCCCTTGAACTGCTCTTCTTGGAGTTCAGTCATTTGACCCCTGTGGACATTTTTGTATTAGATAGTAAACTGAAATGAATCCAGGCTTGTGATAAGAGCTTGCCTTTCCTCACAGAGTGTAATATTTCAGTGTTAAATGGCTTCCATGCTGCTTTGTACCATACACAAAGGCAGCATAAACTAATGTAGCGGTGTGTGTGTGTTGCAGTGAAAGGTGCTTGGTCCTGCTGGTCTTCCTGGTCTCAGTGCTCAGTGGGCTGCGGTAGCGGCCACTACCAGCGGACACGCTCCTGTAACAGCCCCGCCCCTGCCAATGGAGGAGACATTTGCATCGGCCTGCACACCGAGGAGGCCCTGTGTAATACACACACCTGTGACGGTAAGGTCTCGCTTAAAATTCAACGCCACAACTCAAGATTTGGCTATTTATAGCGCCTCTCAACTACATTTGTGTTGCTCTGTATGGCGTTTCGGATTTTGCCTCATTGTAACCACAAATCCTAATGAGATTTTTACGTGACAGACCAACAGAAATAGAGACATTTGTTTGAGTGTGAGAAAAGATATCAAAATTGCGAATAGTTACAAATGAAACTTAACACATATTTGTTTTCGGCCTCCATTTGGGTACGTCAACATGGACACAAATAATCGGAACAATCGGCCAATCCTAATAAAGATGTAAACAACAATGGCGTGGTTCATGACACATAAATGTCCAAATGAAAATCTGTGGCTGGACTCGAAAAGATGTTCACAAACACGGTTCCTCCAATCAGAGTCAGCTTCGGCTATATTGCAAAGAAGAAAGGGCAAAAATGTCTTTAGATGTTCAAACGCTCCTGTCTTTCCAGAGAAAAGCTCATAATACAAAAGATTTGCATCATCTGTGTTGAGTTCAAACACTAAATCCCACTGAAATACATTGAAGCTTGTGATTTTAACATGACAGAAGGTTAAGAAGGGTTTGAATACTTACACATAGCTCTGTATGCCTGTGTCATTTCTGTGCTGCCCCCCCTTTGGTGAGTCAGCTGCATCATTTCTTTTCTAATGAATTAAGAGAGTCTTACATAAAATGGGTAGATAAACATTCATACTGAGAAAACAAGCCGCCCCTCTTGCTGTGCTTTGAGCACCATGGCAACTCCACCGAGGAGCTTCAAAAAAGAGACACCCTCATGCTGTGATGCATATGGAAACTTTTACATAACACATCCGAATGCTTGGCATTGTGTCAGTGAGCAGGGAGTTGATATTATTAAAAATATCAGAGCGAAATGTTTACGTTTTTCAGTTTAGTCATTTAAAACTGGGGGGAAAAAATGCCAAGATCTCATTCGTTTGAACTCAAAAAGTTGTTCTTTTTTTTTTTTTTTTGTACACTCAAAGATTTTAAAACTCACAATTCAGTGGAGCCTGGCATTTCTTGTGCTTTCTGTCTTGGTTCAGTTAAGTTGAGAGCGCTCACTGAAGGTGCCTCGTAACTTTTTACTTTCACTCTCTCCTAAAAAATATTTCTCCTCTCACTGGAGTCACTGTGGAGATAAATTGAATTTTGCTTGTAGGCTCCAAAAAACAGAAACATTTACAAGTGGGTTTTCCCACCAGGCTGCAAAATCATTGAGAGCCCACATTAGCTATAAGTAGCCAAGAAAATGCATTCGGTAGTTGGAGATGAGCAATAAATAAATAAAACTAGCCGTACACTACATCTAAAGCTGTTAACTTATGTAATTTACAGTATGTTATGTCTTTGTACACTTTAAATAAGTCAAAACTAACTTACATGTGGCCTTTCAGCAAGATGATAAAGGAGTTTGTTGTAAGTCAATCATTCCTTAACATTGTTGAAAAAAGTACTAGCTCCACTGGCAGATGATTTCACCTACAATAAGACATTTTTTCCCATTTTACAAGTGAAATCATCTGCCAGTGCAGTTCTAATACTTTTTTAACCTATATTTAGGAATTACTTCCTTAAACAAGCTCCTGTATCTTGCTGGAAAGTTACGTTTAAGTTCGTTTTGTTTTATTTGAAGCGTACCCAAGATATTCGCACTAGAAACTAGACAAAAATCCTTGGTAAGGTTTTTTGTGTTTTTGCAGTGTTGTTGTAACCACAATCATCAATATACTTTGTTTCTGTGTGGCAGAACGCCACGAGGTGCAGCATCAGTGCAGAGTGAACGTCAGTGCAGGCACTAGGTTCAGGGTTGTGACCGCTATCAGCCAAAAATGGGCCCAAAGCATCTTCTCCGGGGGCTTGCTGTGTCCCTTACATGGCTTGTGGCAAACATCGAACTGGACTTCTTGTTTCTGGACTTCTTGTTTCGTCACTCGTCAAGCCAGATTTGTTGAGTGCATGTCGTTACTTGTTCTGTTGAGAGCTTCTTGCACCTGAGTGGTGGATCTTTACAACTTTTCAGGGTAGTCATGGTGCCTCTTCCCAGTAAAAAGAACTTCAAGGTCCTGGAGTGGCTTAGTCGGCCTCCAGACCTGAACCTGATAGAAAGTTTAGAGAGAGCTGAAACTCTGCATTGCATAGCAACAGCCATAAAACCTGAGTAGATCTGCATGGAGGAGTGGGGCCAAGATGTCTGCTGTACCTGGTCAAGAACTGCTGGAGACATCTGACCTCTGTTATTGTAAACAAACGTTTCTGTAAATTTATTTAATTAATTTCCCTTTTGGGATCAATTAAACATTTTTGAATTGAATTGCGTCAAATAAATTCTCGTTTCCTCTTGTGTCAAATATTTATTTTCTGCAATAAAATGCAAATTAGTTACTTAAAAATTATACATGCACAGTTGAGGTCTACCTACGAAGAAATTACAGACCTCTCCATTCTTTGCAAGTGGGGAAGCTTAAAAGCAATCACTGGTGTATCAAACATTTGTTTTTCCTACTTTAAGTTGTACCTAATTTCCTTACAGATGACAAAGTAAAGCAGGTTGAATAAATACTGCATGTATGGCACACGTTTCAGAATTTTGCCCAGACAGAATGAGCGGGACGCTACGTGGGAAGTATGAGAATCATCTTCTTCCTTTCTGTTCCCACATGGTCACTGAAAGATTCATGACATCAGTTTCCTAATCCGAGGTGATTAGAAGTCCGGCATCAGATCTCCTAGGGTTTTAGCCCAACTCTGATTCTTCATGTTTTAATATCAAATGACTAGTGTGTGTGTGCGTGTTTTAAATAATTCTCATGGAAATCAGAAATGACCCGGGGTCGTTGATGTGTAAAGCTTGCATTTGTTTTTGTCCGTCTGAATTAAACGACTGCGTCTCCTGAGCTGTCATTTCTCTCAGATGCTTTTCATTCTGAATCAATCAAACTGTCATTCACAGAGGGACTAATGCATACCGCCAGCCTGCCTGGTAATTACAAAGAGCACCTAATGGCTTCGTGGCCCCCCCGTCGCTAGACATTAATCAGGCTCTGTTATATCATCTAAATGCTTTCCTGTTTGACGTGAATCAACACATCCGGTTAATCCCGCATCAGGCCCGATCTGTCTGCTGGTCTGCTCGAACGCTGGCGAGCAGGAACACCCTCATCTATCGGGGTTGTCCTGGTGCAACAGGTATCTGCGCATGTGTAATTACTGACGGGCTGTCAGTCACTGGGTTAGTTGACGCTCCTGTTCGAGGTCGTTTTATTTCAAATTTAAAAAAAAATACAACAATCAAAATGTGTTGGACAACTTCCGATCGTTGGTTTTTGTACAGTTTTACCTGCCACTATGGACTTCTCCTGAAGATCTATAATGCTGAATATTTTTCAGTCCGTTTGTGTGCAAATGGACATGTCAGGAAATAATCAGTTCACTCAGCCCACTTGTGCCTTCTTATTGCTCTGCTGCCTGAAAACTGCCAGTTCTTTCTAGATAGTGCTGTAATTGTAGAATGTCATTAAACGCACATCAGCTTTTGATACTTCGGTTCCACCTCATTGGCTTCCATCGGTAACCTGTCTCCCATGAGCAAAGTTCTCATATAATATAGACGTAACTTATCAGAACTTATGCTAAGCTAAACAGGTAAAGTAGCACAATGCTATCCGCTATTGTTTTTGTTATTCGTCCCTGAAGGCGAAGCGTAAATTCTACAGTCGTGAGTTCTGCTCATGTCCGTTTTCACTCCGGATTAGTACTTCACATCTGTTGTGTCACGGAAAAGCTTCAGATGATGTCAGATGCTAATGCGTTAGCATCTGACACTATGAAAATAACACACTTCGCACAATTAGCATTGCTAAAGTTGCCAGCATTTCTAAATCGGCCATGTACAATAACTCTTAAGTTTTCTTGTTATCTTTTGTGAGTCTCACTCTTCCTCACCGTCTCGCGGCCTGAATGAATGGCAGACATGTCTCGACGTTTTCAAGAGCTTCTACAGTCTCTATGACCAAAAATCTCTCACTGACATTGAAAATGACCTTTTCTTCTTCACTTATTACCACCAAAGATTGCTGTAAGTGCGACGCGGTATCGCTTCTCGACAGCTGGTCCGGTCGGAGTCGATCGAGGTTGAAACCCGGTCGCCAGCAGATATCCAGGAGCCTCTCTGGTACATGTCGCCATGTGAGCTGTGCATAGCTTTGGTTTTCTGGAAGGAACACCAACAAGAGCGGAGGATACTGTAACAGTTGCTTGGTGTTTGTATTTTCCCAGAGGCTTTTGCTGACGGGAGGGAACAGATTGTGCTCACAAAGCGACAGGTCGGTCGGTCCGGGACTGATAGGAAAGGTAAAAGCGGTCCGTCCTCCTTCTTTTGACTGAGATTCCTTCTGCCAAAGCTGTAGAGCAAGCTGAGCACCAAACTAACTTTGTTCATCCGTCTTTCATCACTGTACCCTGTGCTTCCTCCACTCCACTGCTCTTGAATGCAGGGCAGAAGAGTGCAACAAGTGTATAGTTCAAAGGGGGGCTCTGAAAGCCGGAGGTTTTCTTTTTTTTCTCCTATTGGATAGGAGCTTTTGTTAACTGCTTGGATGCCTGCTGCGGGGAAACAGGACTGAAGCCTGGCTTGGGAGACAAATATCTCTGCTATGCACTAAAGTCTTTACTGTGTTTTTTGCCTCTTTTTGGTGTGTTTGGGCTGCTTGGTGGTGACCGCTTGGGGGAGGCCACATGGTTTCCAGTCCATTCTGGGTCTAACTCTGAATGTCTGTTTATTTTTGATTTCTCTTCTTTCCCCTCTCCCCCCTCTGTTTTCAGGCGGATGGATGGCCTGGTCTCTGTGGTCAGCCTGCGATGACTCCGGCTTCCAAACCAGGAGTCGGGTATGCGGCGCTCAGGGGAGCGCCCCCTGTGTGGGGAACAGCACCCAGCGCAGGGACTGCAATGAAATACCTGGTGAGCCAGTCGACTCTCCTAAACTCTCCTTCCACGATGTCACAAGGTTGGCTGTTCGAACGTAGAAGGAGCAGCGGTGGGGCTCGATTACAATCCCAATTAATCACAATTAATCGCACACACAAAATGAGCAACATTTTCAATACAAAAACCCTTTTTGCTGCTAAATCATTGAATAAATAAGACACGTGGCTTGAACAACAAAGATATTTGTTCAGCCATCAGACTGCTGTAAAGTGCTGTTTTACCCATTCAGCTTCCAATTGTTTCTGAGACCCCTGATCATTCACTGAACTTTGAAAACAAAACAAAAAAAAACTTCCATAAAAATATGGACTGTGTGGGCGCTGAGGACGTCTACTGCTGCTGCAACAGCACTGAGATGCTATTTTAGGCTTGATTAGCTTCTGTGATAGGCTAACTCCTTTTAGCACAACTTACACACAACAGTAGTCTTTTCCACCATCTCACTAGATTGTTTGTTGAAGCAAAAATGAACCAATGGTCCAAAATAGGCGGCTCGTCGTACATCGCTGCTGTTTGTGCGCCAGATCTACGGGCCGTACCAGGAACACACAAATACAACGGTTCCGGCTCTGGGCTTTTGAATGTGTAACAAACAAGAACAAAGCAATTTTTAACGCATTAAAATATACGTAATTAATTAATCAAAACGAATGCGTTACAGTCCCAACCTTTTCAATGGCGTGGTCTCATTTGTTTTTCTCGGCGTTACAAACACATTACAGGCTCTTGCTCTCCCGTCTCTTACGTTTACCTTGATGTCAAAAGTTGGAAGTAATTATTTTAGATTGAGGAAAAAGTTACATTTAAACTCAAATGCTGTTAAGACATGTCGTATTGTTTCGAACACAAAATCACAGCTTTTATTACTTTGTACAGGTTTCCAGATGAAGTGATCTGATCTTTCAGTCTCCAGACGTCTCTTCTGCTCTCTTCTCTTCAGCACATCCCATAGTTTATCCACAGGCTTTAGATCTCGGGTCTTGAGAGAACAGTATGACTTTATCGTTGCCCCCTTAGGGAAATTTTCCTTGCAGAAAGGTGGGAAGAAAAAAAAAAAAAAGGTGATGGGTGATTCTGTATCTGCTCGACCATTTCTGTCCTGATTTCTCAATGCACTTCCACAAGGTTTCCATGGCGTTTGGGACAATCTGAGACTCTGATAACACAGATAATCCACCATATTATCAGTGGGGAATGTGGTGCTTTTCGACATCTTCGCCCTTTGTTTCTCACCTGGAGTGTTTGTTCCTCACAATATGTAGCCTTGTAGCTTCAACAGATCGAAGCACATGGTTCCTGCAGAGTTTAGCCATATTTACATGTTTATGTTGTAACGATAGGACAGAAAATACTCTTGTCTCTCCTATAGCTCTCAAAAAAGGTGAATCGGTGGCACTTCTTAGTGCAATAGTTTGATTACCGTGCTAATCTCTTTTAGCATGGTAATCATCATTCCCATTATTCTGAACCAGAATAATGGGTCCCTCTAAAATATATTCATAACCTCAGGAGTAAAAGGCAAGGATAATCATTCTGAAATTTCACAAAAATTCTGATTGACTTAGAAATCTAAATTTCAAGAAGCTAAAAATCAGTTGCGTTTGTTTTAAAGCCTAATCATTGTGCTATTGGTGAATAAAAAAAAAACATCCATATTAGCAGCTGTATTAAAACTGCATATTTAATTCCACCAAATGACACATTAAATATGTGTGTCATCCCACACAGCACTAAAAGGAATCCATTTATTTTAATTCTTTTAACACATTTTTGCCGCTGGCGACGACGTACAAAGGCTGCTCTAATTCTGTTCACCTACAAATAAAGACTCTACGCAATAGTGTGTTTTGGGTTTTTTTTTTTCTGTTTTTTTTTTTTTCAGTATTATTCTTTTGAAGCTGAAAACCTCCTGGGTATTTTACATTAGTTAGGTCCAACGATATTCAGGTATGGATAAGCTGTTTGGTCTAAGCAGTAGCCTGTGCTCTGAAGTTACTGTTTAGATCGCTCTTATTGAAGAGCGATTTAATTGTTAGTTTCTCTTTACGAAGTGCTGCAACCATCATCTTTTTTAAAAAAAAATAAATAAAAAAGAAAGTAAACACTGGATTCACCTTTTAGCCCCTAGGACTCGTCTTGCCGTTAAATACGAATCATCATGATTAAAATTCATCCCCGCTGTCATCCTTGGTCATAAGCTTTGGTAAACACAAACATGTTTGCGCGTGTGTGTGTGTGTGTGTGTGTAGTTCTGACTGAGAGGCGCTGTAAGCCGGTCTCTGTTTGTTAATTGCGCATAATTAGGTCTGCGTGAAATTCAGTAAGTCAGCAGTTCACCCTGTCGGCCCTCAGCACACCTTGTTATGCTGATGCGGATCTCAGAAACTTTCTCCTGAAATGATCTCTCGTGGCCCGCCAGCGCGGGACCCTCCGGTCTCTGAATCCCTAACGAGTCGAGATGAAGGCGATTAATATTAATGGGACGTCACAAACAGCAAATCACATTAGGCTTTATTGCATATTTCAGTGGGGCCGTGGAAGGATCGGTTGAGGTCTCCTGCAGAGGGGAGGGGGGGAGAAGGAGGTGGAGGGAAATATCAGCAACGAAAATGAATCAGCAAATGTGGCTCTGCGATTAAACGCGTTGACTCGCACGGACACACATGCACGTGCTTGTTTGCTTCGGGGGGAAAACGTTTGCAGGAAGACAGGAAGTACTGGACAAGTAGAGTTGTTTTCCTGGTGTAAAACGTCTCCAGTAAAGAAAGGTCCAGCTTGACCAAACGAAACTTGGGAGGGAGTGTCACTCGATAGTCCAATTGTCTAAACGTAAAAAGTCTCATGTTTCACCGATACATTAAGTTACAACTAATACGAACCCTTCGCACAACAACACGGTGAACTCATTTCAGTTTCTCATGTTCCTCATATCTTCTTCTCATTCCTGCATGTTTCACAGTCAGCGTTTGTGCTCTGAAGCCCGTTTCTCCGTGGGACAGTGAACACATGCATGTGTCTGCGTGTGCGTGTGTTTGCATGCCTGTTTGTGTGTCTGACTTGTATTCCTCTCCTCTCCGCAGTCATTCTCCCGGCATCTGGTTTTGATAAGGACCAACAATGCGGAGGTAAGTGGATTAACGGCTCGTCCGAGCTCAGTGCATGTTCAGGTTATGCGTCGCCCCTCCGACTCCCTTTGTGTTTCCCACAGATGTCTGGAGCGCCGTGTGTGTTTTCATGCATCGAATGTGCATTTTCATGTTTGCTGTTTCACTCGTTGTAAAACTCTAGAGACAGAATCGCGTTCTCACGAGTCTGGTCCATTTTTGCTTTTCGATAGACTTAGAAATAAAAAAATAAAAAAATAATAATAATAAAACGGTGCTTCCAAAGTTCCCTGAATGATTGTTGAAAGCAGGTTGTAAAAGAAATAAATCATTCAGATGTTATTTACCCGACAACCCAAGCGTGGAAATTTTCAAGCAGGCATTTAGGAGCTGTTGTGGGTTTATAGTGGAGCAGAGTAACATTAATAGCAGTAGCATAATTGAGGTGAAAACACTTGAATACAGGTCAAAATAGATGTTTTGGTAAAAGGTGTTTTTTCCAGCATATTGTACAATAACATGTGGGAACTTAATGGAACCGGCCATGTAAAAAGTAGAGTTTCCTTATATATATCTTCTTATATGCATAATGTTTAAAAAAAAAAGGCAAATTTTTCAAAATCTTAAAGTAAATTTAACTAATTTGCACTTGGAGAGGAGCAGCGCTTGCCACCAAGTCATCCAGGACTTGTTGCTGCTGGTAGCATGTCATGCTAATATCATGGAGGAAGTTATCTTAGTTTGACATTTCATAGAAGACGTTAGCACTTATCAAGGTTGTGGAAATGCGAAAATTGTGCTCACCAACGTCAGCAATGTCAATAATAATTCCCTCTTAAGGAGTTTTCCTGTGAAGGTAAATCTGTGAACATCGCCTCAAAACTGGTTCAACTCTGGCGGAAACTGTTGTGGTTTTCTTTTTGACCTTTCCTTTTTCCAACACCTTGAGATGTTCTTTTGAAGATACGTTGTTATTTCCTAAAGCTCCTTATCTGCAAAACGGCCGACACCCTCACACTCGGAGTGTTTGATGCGCTTCATCCTTACACGGCTCTGATCGTTCAGTGACATGTGTCCCATAGGGAGTGTGTGAAAACCCCAAACACTCCCTACCAATCCCAGGTTGGGAATTCTCGTTAGCTACTTCCTAATTCGGCCCTGGCTCTCTCAGTCAGATCCATCCCTCTTACTTCATTTATGTCTACAAAAAAAAAATTAAAATTCAAATAGGACAGTGGCATATGACATAATCTCTCTTTCAAATTTCACCCCAACCAATTATAGACGTCCGTACAGAGTCATAAAAGGATAAAGTGACCGAGAGCAGCATTGCATGTCATCTTTGAACCGATTCTAAAGTAAAATGGCTCCAGTGGGAGAAGTCCCAGCTGTAAATTGTTCTTCATAAAAAGGGAATAAAGTCGGGATGAATTATCACAGCATACCAATCCGGCTTGAAGAGCAACCAACTCCCCCCCTCCCCCCGAGTACCAACTTTTGTGAAAGGGTAATATGCTGATCGTTCCGGTGATATTGGGTGATATGTAAATCTCCTTGCCTGAATAAAGCATATTTCAGACCTTTGCTGACATTCCCGTGTCGTTTTCATTTGTCAGCCTTCACCTCCATCCACCTAATCGCCACCGGCGTTTCCTGCTTCCTCGGGGCGGGGCTGCTGTCCTTCCTCATCTACGTTTACTGCCAGCGGTTCCACAAGCCCTCGCAGGAGTCCGCCGTCATTCACCCGACCACGCCGAACCACCTCAACTACAAAGGCAACACCACACCAAAGAACGAAAAGTACACACCCATGGAGTTTAAGGTAGGGAGCAGATGTTTGTTCACCTAATCTCTCTCCAAATGCAAACACGTGGCGTCCGGTTCTTTTTGATGCTTGTGTTCATTCGGCTGTCTAAATACTGCGTCCCACACGAGGCTGATTACTTCTTATTTGTGCTTCTTCTTTGTTTTTTGCAGAACTTTGCTGTGTGACCTTTGTAGCCATACCTGAACTTCTTTATTTATATGTTTTGTTAACTTTAAAAAGCATTAATGTGCTTCCGTTGCTTCATATCTACTTTGAATTGACAGAGATTATTATTTTGTTTATATACTTGTGTAATTTGCTGTCAAATTCTCAGTTTACTCATTTTATCGATTTTAAAAGGCTTCGGGCCATCCATTACTACACAGATCGTCTCTGTAAGCTTTACTTTAACACTTTTAATTACGTTAAGCTCGTGATAAACTCTCGACTTGTATGGCTGAGTTCTCGCATCAGTCGTAGCAACATCTGTTCTCTGATCGTGGCCTTAAGGCCTGAGTTCAGCTTCGGGCCTGAGAGAAAGTGAAATTAAAAAGATGGTAAACTGTCAGAAAGGTTTATGACAAATCTGCATTCTTAATTCAAGTCATTAATAATTCAACTACTCTTTTTAAAAATTTCATTTTCCTACTCTTTCAAATTTGGGCGGATTTCATTAGTGGCTTGGCTGGCATCAGTATGAACTGTCTGGCTCCGTTAGCTCAGCCCATCAGAGGTTTTTAGGCTTTTCAAGGACTCAGTGAGAACCCGAGTGCAGAGGTGGCTGACTGTAACCGAGACATTTAAAAGTAAGAAAAGGAAAACCTAAACTCTGAGGGAGTAGAGGAACACCAGGCGACAGGGAGCAAAACTGGCAGACTGCAGGAAGTTAAGCACCAAGTGGCTGAACTAAGACAAAAACAAATCAGGGGGAGGAGAGAATAACACTGATCTACGAGAACGAAATCTGAATACACAAAGTACAGAACATAAGAATAAAGAAAGAAACAATAAGCGCAGATGAACAAAATGTGGAAAAACCAATTGACTATGAACAAAAAACGTCAAAATACAAAACACAAATGAAACCCTAAACCCGATCGGGACACTTTTATTCCCTGACATTCAACCCAGAGTGAGACTTTGACTGATGCTCACATAGCAGCTCTTGATGCTCAATTCCAAATTATTGCTGGAATCTGTTTTTTCTTTCGTTGGTCATTCACGCTAATGAATGATGTGACACGAGATGCATCACAAGACCATGAGGAGATGAAGAAAGCTAAGGTATACTAAGGACAGCTAATAGCTACAGCCTCTTCTGCAGCATTGGCTGCAGCTTCAGTTTGGATGTGAACCAGGATAAGTATCCAACTTAGTACCAGATATGAAAGAGGCACAAATCAGCTTTTTTTAAATGAATTTATTTCTTTTTGGAGTGAGGGGCGAAAAAAATCTAAACTGGGTCATTTGGTTGCCCTGTGAAAGTTGGATGTGGGGCACACAGGAGGGAAAACAAATTGCATTTGGGTCACATCTGTGACGCTCTCTGTGCCACGACGGCCGCAGCCTCCCGAATCCTCGTGGTTACCGTCTTGGTTGGGTGCACACGGCGCCAAAAACCACTGCAGTGTTAAAAGCTGAACTCATTAGCTTTTCATCACCACAGGGGGTGGCCGGACCCCGGCGGACGCGCTAACGGTGTCCACGTACCGCAACGCCGCTTTTGTGTGGCGGGTTTCCTCGGCTCCAGGACAATTTATGTTAGCTCCCCGATCGAGTGTTTCACCGACTCTAACCTGATTATCTGCCTGCTTTGGTCTCCAGAGTTGTTCAGATGGGATCACATTAGTCAATGCTTCCCCTGGAAAACCTTCGGCTTTTACTCGCTAGTTGACGATGGCGATAAAATAAAATGTGGGCTTTGGACTCTTTTTTATTCTCGATTGCTCCATTAGATACTTGTCAGCCTTTGTATTAGACCACTTAGTATGGTTGACGAGCTTCAAATTAGATTTGTTACCTTGATTTAGTTTGCTTATGAACAGACACACATACGCAAGCAATAAGACCAACACATTCTGTTTCTCTACCGACCTACAGCGTTGGATCCATGTTGTAGCTATGTTCTTCATTATGCTTCATAGTACTTTAAAGATTTTCCAGATGTCTGTTTTCTATACCACAAGGAGATTACATCACTTGAGCCAAGTGAGCTTTAAAAGAGCTATATAAATGAAAACTCCCTGTGCTGTAGAAGCAGCAGTTTGACCTTTTCGTTTGCCAGGAAGTGGACATTAGCCAGATGGATTGAGGGCAAGGGTGTGGACGGTCTCCGCTGTTAAAATTTGACAAGGGCGCCTTCCTGTTAACCTTGTCTCCATTTCTGGTAAATCATATACAGAGCACTGCGCCTCCAACGATGCAAATTGGAGAAGAAATATGTAGAGAGGACATTTTGATTTAGGAGTCCTTCTCTGGGTGAAAGTAACCAGAGAAGAGCAGCAAAGTGTAAGGGTGCATTCACACCGGCTCCTCAAACTTTGGTCCATCGGAAGTGAACTCTGGCACGGTTTGCATGCGTATGTCGATGCCAAGCGGACCGAAGACCGCGACAAAAGCAGGAAACGGACTATCGACCAGGGCATTCTGGGATTTTTTTAAGATAAGAGTAATCCTACAACTGCTAAAATCTGATGCTTCTCCATTTTAGTTTGAATTTTGTGTAGCACTTGTGTGTCCTTCAGAGGTTTTTGGTGTAGCACCACCACAGGCGAGGAAGTGAACAGGTTTTTCAAAGGGTTTGGTTGGTTTGACGGAGTGTAGTGGGAAAGTGAACCTCACCAGCTGAAAATGTAACAAATGTTGCCATTTGGCTCCCCGATCGAACCAAGTCCACCGGACTGTCAGGTGTGAAAACACCCTAAAAGAAACTCACGTTCAAAGTACGAGAGAGCAAAGCATGGAGGCCACCATCCGCCATCTTGAACATTAACTTAAAGCTTTGCTACAGAAGGGATTTCCTAGGGGACATAGTCCATTACTATACCTCTACATTGATTTCAAATTGGCTTTGGGAATAAAGCCAATGCTTTAGAGCAGCCATCACAAAGTTCTGAATCTTATTCCATAGAAAATTGGGAGGAAGAGTTGAACAGTTATCCTACAAGTTTGGTCCTATCACACAGATATAAAGTTCTTAATTTGAAGAAAGTTGAAAACATCCCTCTAATCGCAACACATGAAGCAGGAAAACAGTAAAAGTTGCTATGGCTGTATTACAGTAGAACATTGCTGCGAAAAAAAACAAATGTGTGTCTGACTAAGAAAAGAGGAGATGCTAAACTCCTCATTCGTTCTGTTGTTTCACTCCAGACACTGAACAAGAACAACCTGCTGCCAGACGAAAGATCCAACTTCTACCCGACTCCACTCCAGCAGACCAACGTCTACACAACAACCTACTATCCCACACCACTCGGCAAGTTTGACTACCAACCCAACTCCTCCCCCTCACCATGCAGAACCTACAACAACAGTAACAACAGCTGAGACGCAGCCCCCCGATGAACCTCCACTACCCCCATCCCGCTCCCCCCCACCCCCACCCCCAAATGGACACCGGCACCATGGTGATATAAGTGAACCAATGTGAACTGAAATGTTATTCAGAGCTTGGCAACGTTTCTGTGCTCTACGCCGTCACCTCCCTGAACCCGTAGTCTCTTCTGCCTGGTGGCGTTTGTGTGTTCAGGGTTGTTTTTGGAATTTTCCGTCGAGAGACGTGGATTCGGACTACAAAAGCCCGGCTCCTGGTAAAGTCAAGAACTTATGCAACCAGTCTGGGGGCGTGTGTTTTTGTAAGGAATCTGTCGGGGCTGTCGCTGTGTCACTTGTTCCCCGCTTTATGCGGGGAACAAGTGAAAAGAAGGTCAACAAAAGGCCGAACTCTGGCTTTGAGGAGATTGTCGCGACCGCTTCGGTGCAGGTGTCGGGTCGACGACCCCCGTCTGCAAAGACCGATGGGAATCTGACGGCAACAACAACAAAAAAAAAAAGGAGACTTTTTTACAGGATAAGAGTTACCTTTTTTATTTTTGGCTCTCCATTACAAACAACATTCTTGGCCTGTAATGAACTTGAGTCCCTCGACAACAAAAGCAGTTTCGGAGAACAAAGGGCACACGTGTTCCTCGTCCTCAGCGCAGGGTGAGGCAACGACAACAAAAAAGAAAACTGAATGCAGTCGATGACAAAATAAATTACAGATCGATATCAGCGTGGCGGAGTGGGAGAGGAAAAGCGCTCTCTCTCTCGCCCTCCCCATTGTTGGTGTTTTCACATGACGGGAAAGATAAGGAGTTTAAAGTTGATTAAGCTTTTGTGAGGCTGTTTGGGGAAACTCACATGAAGCACCTTCACCCACAGCTGGAGAGAATTATTGTCTAAATCTGCTTTCCATCAAAGGCCCGATCCCGTTTTGGGAGACGAGGATGTGCTTGTATGAAGGCCATGGCCGGGAATTTGGTGGGGCCGTTCGGAACTGCAAAAAGCTTTGGGAATGCCGCGGGTGCCTGGGGTGATTTTATGTTCCCATTTCTGTTCTTTTTTTCTTTTGTTTTTTTTTCTCTTTTCGTTTCATCAGAGAACAACGAGGACTCCCGAAGAAGAGGATTGATTGATTCTCCAATTAATTCTCCACTGAATGAATGCAATTCTACTGAACGCTAAATAGTTCAGTGGTCATATCAAATATGACCAGTGTGCTGAAGAACTGGATCGGGGGTTTTTGTGTTGTTTTTTTTGTTTGTTTCGTTTTGTTTTTCTATGACGGTAGAATAAGCTAGCAGACTGGCACTTGTTCTTTTCTAAGTGTTTCGTTTTTACGGCGGTTTTCTGTTCACAATGACCTGTAGCATAGAAGGAGAATATTTTGTTAAATAAGAATATAACTGATTAATAATTCTTGCTTCTCTAATTTCATTTTCATAACAAATGCATCGTCAACACGTGAAATGTTACAAAAATAAAACAATGAATTTTAAAGTCTCCTTTTTTTTTATTTCTTCTATATGGATACTAACTAAACCAATCCCTTCCGCCCCCTCCTTGAAAATAGAAAGGTTTGAAAAAAAAAAAAAAATCTTATGCTTGCTTAGAAGAAAATGAACGCATGAATGTGTGAAAGTGGGAACTGTTGGCGTGGAAAGAGAAAAAATACAACAAAAAAGGGAAAAAAATAGGGTTGCTTTGTTTTGTACCATGTAAATGCTTTCATACATATGAGGCGGTTTTTACCTGTGTGTGCGTGTGTGTGTGTGTTTCCAAATTCTGTCACTCTGCAGATGTTTAGCTTGTTTTTTCTGTTTCACGTCTAAGATGTTAATCGTAAGTCAAGCGTTGCGCCTCTTGGTGGAATGTACATTATTTATAGCTTGGTTTGTAAAAGGGCATTTTCACTGGAATATTTTATTGTTACTGCCTGATCAATGAATGCTAACTCGGCCAGGCTAACTCAAGTTCAAGCTAATGTACACGCACGACCTGAGAGCTCTATCTGTATATAGCAGCAGCAGCCTTCTGCCCATTCAATGTCCCTGAAGAGGAATGTGTAAATGACTGTGTATACTGTATAGCTAACATTTTGTTTAAAAATAAAAAAAGAGAGAAGCCTTATAGTTGTTTTAAAAAAAAAAAAAAAAAAAAGTGCAGCAGCTAAGTACACAATAAACCCTGCGGTTTGTTTGGGGACGGAGCTCCGTGATGTGACCTACCGCCTGTGGCTGACGATGACCTCCCCCAGCTGCCCAAACAAACGAGATCGACTGGAAGGAATCGTAAACTACATGGATCAAATAAAATAAGCTAACTGGAAAGAAACGGATCATTTTGATCGTTCTAATTTTCTATTGGCCCCGGTCTAAAAGCTCTTCAAGCGATTGGTCGTTCTGAGCTCCGTCCCCTGGACATGTGAGGCTCTGTGCCCCTTCTATGCAACTTACCAGGTGTACTGTTAGACCTGTCGTGTAGACTATAATCACTGCCTTTTAGACACTGTGAACTTTTTTGTACCCTATATTTTTGTATATTGTACATGATTAAGGACAATAAACCTTGATGCCAACACATCACTATTATGGCTAGCTGGGTGTGTGTGCCTAATCGTTTGGATTATCCAGCGGATTAGACTGTGATCTCGTTGAATGAGAAAACAGGGAACATGACGCTGGGACCCTGAGTGAAAGACGGGTAAGTACGAACGTGGACGCTCAAGTTAAAAACGTCAATGTTTTGTTTTAGCTTATTTAAGGGATGCGAGAGTGAACAGCAAAAATTTGCCTTGTCTTAAGGCCCCACATACTTGGGCATCCTGTGCTGAGGTCCGCTCAGGTGGACTCGAAGCGAACGTCCGCCGAACAGAGTAAGTTCAGTCTTTACAACCCCATACGCATGCTGGGTGTGGCAACGCAAGCTGCTTGGCAGGAAACAATGCATCGTCTCATCTTGTGACAGATCAGGTTGATTTAGGGCGTTCAAATGATCGGGATACTTTTAATTCTGTCCTCTCGAAGACGTAAAGAGACACGCACTCAGAAAGGAACGGTTCACTTTAATTCCCAGTTTGGATGTGAAACGCCACAAAAATTGATCCCACCAGGAAGCTGGATGAACATCTCGGACTTCCTTGTTGCACAAAGTGGCAGATGTGTCGGGTGAAATACGGCAGTGGGAGTAGCAGGCCGAGCAGTGGCATCGACTGCAAAGTAGGGAATTCATTAGGGGAAACATATAATACAGCTAAATCACATTAAGCGTGGTATTATCATAAGAGACCACCCTGCCTGTAAAATGTGCTCCGCTATCCAGCAGGTAAGTGGAAACAGTCTGAGCCTAAAACGTGTCACAGAAGAACATCTTCTCCCTTTCATCCAGTGACAACAAATGACTGCAGCGCCGAAATCCTTGGCTGTGTGAGAGAGGTGGAGGTGGTGGGGGCTGAGGGGGGGGTGGGAGAGATGGATGAGACAAACGAGCCAAGTAGTCAGGGTGTGTCCAGCAGAGTGCCCGTGGATCACTGCTGGTGCCAGTGGCCCAGACACCAGCGCTTTATCATTACACCACAAATGATTCTGCTGCTGCTGCGCAGGAAAATCAAGATCAGAGCCGAAGAACAGCTTCTGTCACAGGCGGTGGAGACTCTAAACAAAGCGCTCTCAGTCTTTAGCCCTCACATAAAAAACGGAGAAGAACACTATTTGTGTTTTGCGGCGACTCGACGTCACGGTGACTGTCAGGCCAAGCAGCTCCAACCCACAGCTTGAAACCCATAAACGCACAAGAACGCGACGTCCTGGTTCAGTTCACTCTACGCCGTGCCTCTCTATTAGTGAGTGTTATTAATGGGCCCGCTGAAAGTATTCATCAGCGGGGAGATTCTGCTTTCAAACAGAAGCAGAGACGGGCTGGCTGGCAGCCAGGAGGAGGTCGCCGGGAGGAGCCGGTGGGCCGGAGGAGGAGATGAAGGTGGGCCGGTAGGAACGCCGCCATCCGCTTTAAAGACAATGACAAGTAAGCAAGGGGAGTACTGGTTCCTGATGATCGCCGATATCAATGAGTTGTGTTGAAAAACAGCCGTGTGGAAAAACCGAGTCCATATCTTGGACAAAAAAGGATTCTGCACTTGTTTATCGTTGACTTTCTTGGAAGTGATGCCCTACCTGTTGGTAATTGTTTACAGGTTTGTTAACATTTCATATGATGAAAAAAGCTTTTTATCAAACGAAGAGAAACTAGGAGATCAAATCTTTATGTTTCTTTTTTTTTTAATGTAATATAGCTTTTTATTTCAATACAGCACAGCTACTGAAGCTACAGTGCCTTGCCAACCTATCAAGACCCAAATCTTGATACCTTGAGAGGTTGACCTCTGGTGACCTCTCTGACCCTATATTTAATATTAAAGATAAAAATGCCACAAATAAAAACTTTGATCTGTTACAACCACAAAGTGAAATCATAATGTGATTTTTAATAGTGTGTATATATATATATATATATATATATATATATATATAAAGTAGTTATGAATTTTATGAAAATATGTACTCAAGTGAGGTGTTCACTACATAGGCAATATGTTGCCTATGTATTTGAAAATATATATATATATTTTTGACACACATATATTTCAGATTATTCAACAAATTGTGATACCCACACTTATGTGATGTTAAAGCAAAGACAAAAAAAAAAGTTCGTAATGTCTCGAAGTTTGCAAGAATCTTCCTCACAACACTGCATTCAAAATGTGCCAGCTGTTTTACTTCCATGCCGTTTTTACACATTTCTCCAGTTTTGACATGGAAATGTATAGAATTAGTTTGCGCTACAAGTCTGAAAACAGTTGAAAAGAAAAAAAAAATGTACAAAAAACAAAAAAAGAAATGATGGTCCTCACTCTTTAAATATCTGCAGATTTCCATTGTGCTTTGATTGGCTAATTAAATATTTGCTAATAATCATGATCTAAAGCGCAGCAGTAGTAATGAATTTTATGCTAATGCAGCGATAGAGCCCGAGGTGTACGTTTGCCGAGCAGCTGCCGCTGCTGCGGAGGCTCGTTCAACTTCAACCCGTTTTGGGAAGCCGTCACGTTACGCGGCAGCATATTAGGATTATCAGACGTTCACTCGGCTGTCCTGTTCACAGAGTAAATAGCTTCTTGTTTTGATGTGAGCTGAGCCGTGTGTCGCAGCAGGCCGGCAGACACACAGGCGCGTCCTTGTTCTGGGCTCAGCCAGACAGGATGGGCAGATCACAAAACGTCTGGAGCTCAGGCCAAAAACTGCGGGGATGGAGACATTGCAGCGTCTGTGTCTTTGTCCACGAGCCAGTGATCGTTCAGGAGCTTTAACGCGCCAACTACTTCTGTGTGTATGAATATATCGATGCCCTGTAGAGGCGGTGATATCAAATGATCAACCTGTCAGTGATTCCAACACCTATGATATATATATATATACACATATATGGCATTTCTTGGGATGAAGCCTTAAAATAAATATTTTTTTTTACTGCAATACCAGAATATAAACTTTTGCTCAGTTCTTTTTCTTGGCCTAATTAGGCCCGAGCAGCAAAGCGCTGCGAAGGCCTATTGCAATCGTACTGTTTTTTCTTCTTCTTTCTTCTTCTTCTTCTTCTTATGCCTCTGTCAAATGAATTTGCTTTTTCGGGGCTTTATGATATTCAAAAACTCACCGAAGTTGGGGGACGTATCAAGTCTGCGTGAGAATTACGTATTTTATGGTCGTCGCAAAAATCGCAACAGAAACGTCTCAACGGCGCCACCTGGCAACTTTCAAGATACCGTCCGCATTGACCTTACTTCATCGTAGAGACATTAAATTTGATACACTTGTCTTTAGCCCTCAAGACACACAGAAAATTCAATTAATGTCATGGTGCAAGTCAAACAGGAAGTCGGCCATTTTGGATTGAAGTTCTGATTTTGACCCCATTTTGGACGTTTACAGCCTTCGCATTTGATCGAACTCCTCCTAGGGATTTTGATTGATCGGCTTCAGACTTGGTCAGTTTGTTCATAAGACACAACCAATTAAAAGTTATCAAAAGTTTTTGTGCATGCTGAAGGGGCGTTGCCAGGGGTCAAAGTTCACCTATTTGCCATGAAACACCAAACTGTTATATTTCCTACACAAAAACTCACAGAGGCACCAAACTTTCAGTAATTGATCATCATCAGGTGACCTACAATACCCAATGGTCAAATGATGACATCACTTTAGCCACGCCCCCTGAGAACAGGAAGTGTCATGTTCTACTGTGAACGGTCGCTATCTGATCCTTTTGACCTAATCAACATGAAACTGTGTCCAGAGACAGAAGACATGTTGGTGTGATGTGGATTCTAACCCTGACCGGTTTCGACGGAGCAGGTGGGCGTGGCGGCATGGCGAAGTGACCTTTAACGCCGTTGCCATATGTTTGGCTTTGAATTCCACAGTTTCAAATCAAGTTGCACCAAACTCACGAGGATGCATCCTTATCCAACCCCGGACAGGAATCCAGAGCAATCATTGGTGGGCGTGGCCAATTTCCTCTACAACGCACTTTAGAATATTTTAAATGATCAGCCCCAAGCCGTGCTTTATTTCAGAATTATGAAACTTGGTACACATGTGTATCCTGTCAGGACCTACAAAAATGTCTCTTGGAGCCATGCTCCAAACCCAACAGGAAGTCGGCTATTTTGGATCAAAGCAGCCATTTCCCCTTTTTTTAGACGTCGTATCTGATCAACGTCGACGTACACATTTTGAGATACAGACTTCAGAATCACTCGGCACATTCTTGAGGCATTGAAGATCAAAAGTTATCACAGGATCTTTTGTACATCAAAGCATATGGGCGTGGCTTAGTGTCAAAAGCTGACTATTCGCCATGAAACATAAAGGTGCAATAACTTCCACATACAATGTCAGAGCTGCATCAGATTTTCCATGTTTCATTACAGACCTCATCACATTCACATGGTTAATTCATGACATCATCTTAGCCGCCCCGCCCTCCCTTCCAACAGGAAGTCACCAGTTTTTTCTGCTGAATGTCTTACTTTTACCCTTTGACTCATATATGTTTCATTTTGTGCCAAGTGACATAAAATGACATGATGATGAAGTCTGTCAACACTGGCTGCTGGCTGAACCGCATGGCTGTGGCCGAACGACGAATTAAAATCCCTTGCCGTACCGATACGGTCGTCTCTAAATCATACACGCCCCATCAGATTTGCACCAAACTTTTTATGATTCACTTTTGTGAACCTCTAAAGAACCCAGTAGCATTCAATAGTTATTCCATCAGCCATATCTTCTTACTACATCAGCCACTGCAGCATTTGTACACACACAGCTGTGTAACCTTGCCTGGATCTCAAAATTATTATTAATGGTGCTTTACACAAAAGGTGGAGCACATAATAATCACTTTTTACCACTCATACATTCTTTTGCTACTCTCCGAATATTTCACTTTTTCAATGTTACTTGGCATTTCTGTTTTTGGGTCTCTTCATAAATGTCATGTCATGTCACATGTTCTTTTTAGCCATCATGTTTTTCTGCTGGAAGACATTGGCTAAGATAGTGCTACTTTCCATTACAGTCATGTATTTTTTATATATATATATATTTTTGGCCCTCATACAGAACAATCTCAGGAGGCGATTGAAAGAACTAATAAAATGTATTAATTAATCAATCTTTTTTTATTGATTAAGTCTGCTGCATAATCTGTTTGAACCAGAGAACTTTGCGGAGAGTCTTGAAGAGAAACCAAGGCAACACAGGGAGCAAAATCCAGGAGATAAAGGAAATAACGTAAGGAACAAACACTGGGAGACACAGAGTACTATGTAAGTGCAACACTTAGGCGCCACTGGCCCCTCTTATGCTCTGGCTGATGAAGCAGATGATTAACAGGTGTGTGTAATTGGTCAGCAGGTCCACCCTCTGGTGAGCAGCAACTCCCTGGCTCCCTCTGGTGGATAACTGTAGAACCTGAAGAAATCCACACAGAATCCAAACCCCAGCTCCCAACAATTATCCTCCATGGATGATAAAATTGCTCCCTTCTTTCACTGTTTCACAAAATTTATTGCGGACGCCAAACGCTGAACTTTACTGAGCACCAAATATGTCCTCTCATTCATCCTGCAGACTTGAAAACGTCTTTATTGTCTTGGACTTTCAAATTAAGTCACTAAAGGAGCTACAATTTCCATCAATATTTTTTATTATTTTACATGAAACCTAATTATCGTCCTGGTACACGACATAGCAGATGACACTTTACATTCAGACAGGTTATGCTAAAGGTTTATTCTTAAAAGTTAGTTTTTCTCTGTGCTGTTACTACATACATGCTCAGTAATATGAAGTGTTGCAAGCTCAAAAACACAATTCAGGCTTGTAATCACTGATGATTGTCCTTCATTAAAGAGGAGGGCTCATTTAAAATCAATTACTGGATCCAATATACTGTTTCCCTGCGTAGAAAAATGTCTTAATTACACTTACATGTACTTCACTGTATATTTCATGACATAAATTGCGATTCATAAACTTCACTCATTTGAAATGAAAAACATCACCATATTTGGGCATTACCAAGCAATATTTATGAAAGCCCATTGTACATTCAGTTGTATGGCTGTGGAAATGTGACTTTTACCCAAACAGGCCAAACTGCTGTATCTTCCACATTCATGAAGGTTTCTTCTTTTGTCTTTTCCAGTCATTCACTACATTCATCATGTGTATAAATTTAGACACACACAAAAAAACCAGTTACTCTATTTAGATCCTATTTTTTTTTTTAATGTAACACTCTTTATTTAAATGCATCCATATAATTCATGAACATTTTAAATGGAAAGGTACTGGAAAGCATGTCCCTCACTAAAGTGAAATATATGCCTATAGAGACTAAGAGGAAGTTCACTTTGTTATGCTTTTATTTTGAAATCCCCTGTAGATTTTTTTTCTATCTTATGTTATGCATCGTGCCTGTTGGTTTTCGGTGTGTTATACAATAATAAAACTCATACAAACCATTGCTTTACTTGATGATTTACACTTCACCCATGTCAGTGATTTAAACAATAGCAGGTTAAACATGACAGGACACAGCTGGAATTGGATCAACCATTTTTTTTATTTTTTTATTCTACATTACAACTGTTGGCCTTTGTATGATTTTACATAAAATGTTTCTTCACTCAATTCATGTTTTTGCTATGTAGTAAATGTCACTGTCAAACATGATTTCACAACACTCGCATGGATAAAGGCTCTTACATGTGCAGCTATGTCAGAAAGCCGTGTTTACACGTGGATTTATTTTATTTTTTACACTTAACCGTGTGAGGAACTTTAAACATGAGAATTCTTGAAATGATTTGGACTCATTGCATAAAGCAAATTCTGACATTTTCTCCATTCAAATCCCAATTCGAAATTAAGGAAAAAATATGACACTGTTCCTTCCTTTTACACCTTATAGAGTAATTGAAGCTTAAGAGGTTTCATACTTTTACATTTTTACCTTCAATTGTCAGCACAATCTGTAGGGCGGTACAGCGAATTGAACCCTGTTCTACGAGTGGAAGTACCAACCACTGCCTTTGCTTGTTTTTGTGCTATGTGGCAAGGTAAGAGCAAAACCTACATTAAGAACAGCTTCAAAGATTTACCAACATACATATTAATCATTATTCAAAAATCCTTTATTAATCCCAAAGGGAAATGAAATATCAAAACAAAATAATGTACCCTTTCGAGGCTGCTTGCAGCTTTAATGTACAGATCTTCTGCTTGGTGGCAGCTGTGGAGAATTATCCGTTCTCCATGCTGAGTACTTGATGCATGAGGTTACAGAAGAGTGAGTGAGTTACTAATACCAAAACACAGCTGGTCCATTTCACATTCTACCTTTAAGAGCTAGCAAGACAAAATGGCACCCCCGAACATTTCCCCATCCCCTCTGTCAGCCTCTCTCTAAGCTACGCCCCAACGAGGGCGTTACCTAGCTCCTAGTATCCTGTAATCTTAGCTTTGAGGGCGTTTCCTAACATGTCATTTCTTTTAGCTTTAGCTTAGTTTTAGCTTAGCAATTAGCTAACAGAGATGTTGTGTTGAGAAATGTAGGTCCTCAGTTTAGTGCAACTGTTATGTTTTAAAAAAATGTCCTTATTGTTCTGGCTGCAGAAATGGGCAGGTTTAGAGGAAAATCCATCCCCTGACTACTTGGATAGTAAGCATAAATAACAATTTGTTGGTAACGCATCTTAAACAAGTGTTACGTAGTGCTTTTCTTTTTAAGTGCTTTTAATCATTTTAATAGTGCTTTTCTTTTCTATTTTTTTCTGCCTCTGAGCTAAGAAATTACGTTTTATGGAATAATTACATTGTACGTATAAAACAAGCTGTACAACTTTCTTTACAATATAGAGGTATGAACTAGACAAGCAGCCTCCACTCACAGCAAGGTAACATAAACATGTTTTTGTGGACTTGGTCGTCAATCCTGTTTTGACTTTGTGACCCTGCAGCTACGGACAGTTGGAGACGTCTTCAGATCAGAAAGACGGCAGGAAACAGAAAGTCTGAACAGGAAGCCATGTTGGGAGTTGTAGCATCAAGGGCGATCAGATTCAAGGTCTACGTTCCTTCTGAATGTAGACCTTGTAGTATAATCGTGTGAAATGCCTTTAAATTTAACAAAACAGTGAACTGTTTTTATACAAAATAATAGTTTTTTTCCAGACAAAAAAAAAATAAAAGGGGCAGAAAACTGACTAAAACTTATCAGTGAAAAGCAGCTTATTGGCAATTGTCACCTGGCCATAAAGAAAGAAATCCTGCTTTTCTTCTATCAGCCAGACAGACAGTCATAAATGAAATTGATTTTGGAGGGTACAGAAAAAAAGAGAAAATTTCAGCAAAACCAGCACTGCTTCGCTCTCTTATTTGAACAGATTAATGGCCACAACTTTTGTTTAAAAAAATGTTTTAAATAGATTTCAAATAAGCATTACTAAAACTGATGTTATGAGTCATATGATTGTACAATTACTAAAAAAATCTAATAAACAAAGTTTGGGAAAGAAATTGTCATTTTAATTGAAGAGTGTCATAATGGAGTCTATTAAAATTTTAAGTAAAGATAAGAAAGATGTACTCAAATCTACACTTTGGACACCGCTTCATTTGGCTGCCATCATAGTCATTTTTGCACAACTTATTATTATTATTATTTTTTTTTTTTTAATTCCAGATTAAATTCAGCCTCGATAGAGCAAGAGGGCCGAATTCACACTGGTATTCGTAGACCCTACAGTAGATGGGTGCTTCTGTACTTTTACCCTCACTGCTCTCATCCTCACCACTCACATTCAATATTCCTGCAGCTCAACGCCGTCTTTAAATCTAATTTAACTGCACTTTGCTCTACTGAAAGTATGATTTCTACACCTTTTTCTCTTTAATGTAGCGTACAGGCTTGAATTCATTCTTTTAATGGAGGAAAATGTGAACAAATAAGACAGGAAAGGTTCAGTGTAACATTAAATTGTGGTCTACAAAGTTTAATAACAGCCTGAGCTTTAAATTACAATTGTTCAACTTTAGACCTTGTCTAAAAACTGCCTATTTTAACAGTTTAAACTTCAGATATGCAGTAATATGTTGTGAAATGCACATCCATTTTTCTGAACCTCCTATTTTTGGGGGTTTAGCCAATCAGCGTCAAGGAAAATGAGTGGCGCTCCTGAATTGGCTGCTTTGCGAACATCATCCAGTTTAAAGTAACATTGCCCGGATGTATTTCAGACTCCCAAGCGCCATTTTCTTTCAAACATTTTAGAAATGTTGACGAACAAAACTTCAGTCTATAGGTGAAATCTGAAATAACTTTGAGTTACGTTCCGGAGAAAAACACTGTGTAGATTAATTACACACAGATAGATGTTTGAAAGCCTCCGTTTATGTCAATTACAATGAGTTTCTATTTACAAGTACTGAAAATGTGACATTTGAAATTAGATTACTTCAAACCAATGAACAGAGAAATGTAGCCAGTGCCTGCTTGATGTACTTTCGAAAACGTACTTTTAATCTGACCAATGAGCTTCATCAGAGCACACGTTCTAATTTGTTAAACCTGACTGTATATTCAAGAGGATGCATTGTGGAGACGGAACAGGAGACTCCTTGTTCTCAGCGGTTCCTTTTGAAACCAAAAGTGACGAAGCTAAAGGAGAACTTTGAACGCTCGCCTTTCACTTCTCTGCAAGGAGCCACGTCGGAGTGCGGGCGCCAAGCGGTTAATCCCGGCTGACAGAGAGGGATGAGAGGGACGGAGTGAGCGGGCAGTGACGGAGAGTCCTCCCCTCGTCCCAATAAGGCAGAAAGAGGCCTGGCAAACCATGTTAAACCACCCGGCCCGGACGCCGGCTTCTCTCATGGAGCCGAGCCCTCACATTTCACCGCTGGAGCTCAGGGCCCATTTCCAAGAATCTCATTCGACAAACATTTGGGTTTGTGGTGGTTGTGCGATAGAGAGCTTGAGCGAGCCATTTGCGTTTTATTCAATCTACTTAACTAGCTGACAGAGGTCTTAAAGGCTGCCAGCCACACCGAGGGCAGGCAATATTGATGATGGCGCTGTAAATAAAACTGCTGATGACACAGAAATATAGACGGAGGGGGCCGCGCCTCACGTGGGACCCGGAACGCCAGGCGACGTGACCTCACAGCGGCTCGCGGGATAAATCAGAGGGTCACGGATTCCTGGACGACAGCTGGAAGGTTTCGTCACGTTTATTTTCTGATCCGCTGCGGTGGGCGGATTGCAGTGTTTATGTCACAGACGAACAGAGGCTTTTCCAGGACCATTTTAAGTCATTTCTCTTTAAAATATTGGAACGTTTTGTACCAGTCTTTTTTTGACTTAAAGAGGGGGGATGTGAATGACTGTGATTTCAGCAAATGTGCAAAAATCTTTTTACATTTACTTTGGGTTCCCAGTCAAAGAAAAACTCCCCAGAAAAAAAAAAAAAAAACAGTAACACTTTATTTGACACTGTCATGAACATGAACAAGTCTTTTTGGACATCTATTACACTTTAAGGGAAAGTTGGCACTTCTAGTGGACTTTTAATGCCACTTTTAAGAGCAACTTTGCATTAAAAGTGTCATTATTTACTGAATGACACTTCCTGACGTCGGTCATAGACATTCATAAAGACTCGTTCATGTTCGTAACAGGTGTTATGTCATGATAGTGTCATGTCCGTCTTATGCACACCCCATCAAATAAGGTGTAATCAAAAAACTTGCTGCTTTCAGGCATTATTTACAAGATGTTTAATCATATTTGCTCAGTTTGCTCACTTTATGTTTTATAAATTTTATTTCCCTCATCTTCCCACATATGAGGAAGATGTTTTAGATCAACGTGTGGCGCCCCACAGCGTTTATCCTTATTCCTTTCCAACAATAAATCCCAAAAATATTTTAAAGAAATCAATTTCTGAATTGATATTCTCCATTCTTGGTCAGATTAGATCCTAAAAACCAAAAACACTTTATTAATTTACTTCAGTGTAGACCTCAAAAGAATACCTGAAAGAGCCTGAAATTATTCTTTTGCTTATGAATGCTGTCATAACCGTAGTATGGATTACAAATTTCTTGACAAATTGCCATTACAAAACTTCTCTGCCACAGTCTGAAGCTTTATTATGATCTTACTGTATTAAAGTCTTGTTTTCAATTCTTTTTGGTGTTTTATAATGTTATGTTTTAAATTTTAGGTATGCTTTATCAATCCATTCATTCACTGACTTCTTCTATTGTGTCAGTTCAGTGAAAAAATTACATAGATGTCTAAATAAGGCTTAATGTCTTCTTGACTTCTAGGTCTGACATTTCTTGGGATTGACACTTTAAGCTCTACTTTTTTTTTTTTTTCAATTGATGCAAATTATTTTGTTACATTCAAAAAAATATCAAATTCATACAGTTTAATAATATTGAATAAAAATAATTTTAAAAATATACCTGTAAATACAAAGAGTGAAGATTTACTGGAGGCAGGGAAAATCCCCAACAACGACAATGAAAAACAGGTACAAACTGCTCAAGGAATCCAGCAGGGAATGACTGCGAGGCTTACGTACTGCAGCAAACAGGTGAGACGGGATGACGATCAGACTAGACACAAGTGGATGGAATGAATCTGATGAGCGGAGATGAAAACTGGCAGGTGGAACAGAGTGATGTGGAAACAAAATGAGCAGAACATAGAAAAGCATAAAGACACCGAGATAGAAAGAAACCTCAAACTAATCTGTGAAAGCAGACAAATACACAAGAAGCATAACACAAGATGAAGCATTAAGGAATGAACAAACATCATACACCAAACCCTAGTTACAGTAATGACAGAAATCGGAATAATATACAGAGAATATAAGAGAACCAAAACACAAACACTAGAAAAACCTGACAGGAACAATTTAAAGGAAATAACATAGATGTACATCAAGCAGACCCTGCGAAAATAGAGCTGAAGGAAAGAATTCATCAGGTGGAAACTGTGGATCATAAATCACCGTCAAAGAAAATGAACCTTAATAAAAGTCAAACACCCACGGATATAACACTAAAGGCACTTTATAAGGTAACAGAAACTATGCAAGACTTTCTGTATAGAAGACTACTTATAGGACGATAAGCAAAGTGGGTTTTAAAATACAAGTTGCTATATTTTTTTTGTCTATTTTGCCTTCAATTTTATTAATTTGCTCTGTATTTTTTATTAATTTGCTTCAAAAGAGATAATCCTCAATTTTCACAGATGACGACAGAAACATTTCCAACCACTTGAGTAAGTGGACCTGTTACCGTAACGACGGGAAAAAAAAACTTCTCCTCCGGTCCCAGCCGCACTTTGAAGAAAAAAATAATCTAATAATTGCTGTGCAGCTGCAGACCTGACAGACTTTGAGGACAATCACAGCTTCAGTTCTGCTGCTGCAGGCTCAAATTAGCTGGGTTTTATTTTTTTTAAAGAGTCCGCAGTGACAGGTCTTGAGTGGCGGAAATGTTTCTTTAACAAAAACTGTTAAAGTCAAACAAATTTGCTAATTTACAAAATACTTCCAGTGATATTGTAGGAATCTGATGCAGGTTTCTAATAGATATTAATTTACTAATTTTGAGATCCGACGCTATGCGTGAAACATTCTGGGCTACAGTTCCCATAGCCCATATTTTATGATGCATATGCAGCCAAGCCATGAATTAATCTGACATGATACTTTACACTTGACTCATTTGACATCCTCTTAAATTCACAGCGGCTTGTATTTCATATTTTGTCACGTTACACTGAATTTTTTTTTGTTTTTTCTAATTGAAAATGTATGTGATAAATTAAAGAATAATGGTGAAATCCAAGGTTTTTATTTTTTTTCACGCCATTCTGATACAGAAAAATCAAATCCTTCGCAAAAAAAAAAAGAAAAAAAAAGCTGCCTTTTGAATGAGCTGGTCAAATGAGACCAAAGTAAAATTTTTCTACTGAACACACCATCACTAGAGCGAAACACGGTGGTGGAAGTAAAATGCAGGGACATCAGAGCAGGTCAGAGGTCATGGGATCATGGATGGAGCTAAATACAGGGGAAAAAAAACGCTGTGTTAAGTAGTGTAATAGATGTAATACTGGGCACAGGTTTACCAAAATTGACTGAATAATCCCAGTCCGTGAGGGACAGCATCCTCCAACTGTTGATTGTGTCTGTTAATCATCACACCTGGATCAAACAATCATGTCATTAGCAGAACTTATCAGATACCAAGAATCTAACATCCCTGGTTCAGATCAAAGTTTATTTTTATTGTATTTCTCTTTTATTTATACAGGTTGGCTTCACCAACGTCTGCAGCCTCATTTTTAAAACCTGTTCACACAAACGTCCCGATGCGATTACATACATTTGTGTGAACCTAGGGCTGCACAGTGGCGCAGTTGGTAGAGCTGTAGCCTTGCAGCAAGAAGGTTCTGGGTTCGCTTCCCGGCCCGGGGTCTTTCTGCACGGAGTTTGCATGTTCTCCCTGTGCATGCGTGGGTTCTCTCCGGGTACTCCGGCTTCCTCCCACGGTCCAAAAACATGACTGTCAGGTTGATTGGCCTCTCCAAATTGTCCCTAGGTGTGAGTGTGTGAG
>CAEGAE010061011.1:0-15783 GCA_903067095.1 Girardinus metallicus | reverse complement strand
GTGTTGGCAATCTCCTTCTCTATGATGAAATAAACTAAATACTGGTTTTCATGGAGGTCAGGATCAAATGCAGTCAGTGAGCTGAGCAAGGAGCCAGGTGCGTTGTTCTCCACGACACGTATGGTATAAAATGACTGGGGAAATTGTGGCGCATTATCATTAACATCCAGCAGGTGCACGGTTATCGTTTCATTGTCAGATAGGGGAGGTGTTCCTGTATCTCTAGCAATTAGTGTTATGTCGTATTCAGGTACCTTTTCCCGATCTAATGGCTCAGACACTATCAGGTTATAATGTGTGGGTCTGTCTGATGATTTGTTAAGAATAAACGGCATGGCCTCGTGTATGAAGATGTTTATTTTCCCGTTATCACCTGTGTCTCGGTCACTTATGCCTACCAGCGCAATAACAGTTCCTACGGGTACATTTTCAGGTACTGTGTTTTTTACAGACTGTACAGTAATTTCAGGAAAATTGTCGTTCATATCTGTCACATGAACCACTATTTTACACTGCCCCATCAGAGGGTGTGCGCCTTTATCTTTTGCTTCAATGTGCATTTCATAAAATTTCATATCTTCATAATCTATCGTTCCTTTAACAGTTATCTCTCCTGTGTTGGGATTCAGTGTGAAGACGTCTTGCGTTTTTTCAGACGTGTAAAGAGTGAATGAGTACACAATCTCTGAATTACTCCCCTCGTCAAGATCTGTAGCGTTTAGATTAACGACCAGAGTTCCTATCGGAGTATTTTCTGCCATGTTTATTGTGTACGTCTGCTTGTCAAACTGAGGAGGGTTATCGTTTGTGTCTTGTACTCTTACTATAATGTCGGCAGTACCTGAACGCACAGGGACACCTCCGTCCACAGCGGTCAGGATTAATGTATGGACAGCTTTCTCCTCTCTGTCTAACGATTTCGTTAATACCAAATCTACATATTGAGTTCCGTCACTGCCAGTCTGAATTTCTATGGTAAAATGGTCACTGGTGCTAAGTTTGTATGTTTTAATCGTATTTATGCCAACATCTGGATCTACAGCATTGGGCAGTGAGAATCTCTCGCCCGGCGTGGCGGATTCTGAAACGTCTAGCTCTACTCTGTCTCTTCGAAAATGTGGAGCGTTATCATTTATATCTGTTATTCCGAGCTCAATGTTGAATATACGTAGTGGGGTCTCGATGATGAAATCGAGCTTTAAAAAGCAAGTTGGCTTCGCTGGGCAAAGATATTCTCTGTCTATTCTTTCAACGATGTAAAGCTCCCCAGTCTTTTTGTTGAAGTCTAGATATTTTTTGTTTGTGAAGATATCGAGTTTTACCTCTCGCTTTGCCAAACCTCCGAGCTCAAGTCCCAAATCCGCAACAAGGTTAGCCACAACAGAACCCCTCTCCATCTCCTCGGCAATAGAGTACCGCGTCACAGACAAAGCGCCGGGCCACAGTGCAGCCAAGACAAAGACAGAGGCCCAATACGCCATCCTTCCTTCAAAAGAGGGTAAAAAATAAAAAATAAAAGTATTGTTAGTTTGTTGATTTTGAAGTTTTGCAGAAATCCCCACATGAACACCAGAGTAAAAAATAAAGGGGGCATGCGGGCTTAGTTAAATCATAAAAGCATCCAGAGAGCGCCGTGTTCGATATATCCACTGCAAAATAGGTGTGTCGTGATTTCAAGAAAGAAGACGGCATTTTTTGCTGTAGTGTTCAACAGTGACACCATGTGCCCAGCGCTCCTCAAACTGTAGGGATCAAATCTTCTGTATGTTTTAGAAGAATGATTCATTTGCTGTTTTGTTTGTGATCTTCCCCTGACGCACCATTCTCCATGATTCATGTGGTATAAAATGAACATGGAAACTGTGGTGCGTCATTATTAACATACAGCAGCTACCCGGTTTGTTGTGCTAAATAGCTAAATAACTACGTTTTGAAATACTTCAAAAAATGGGTGGCACTTGTAAGTCTATTCCTTCAATCATTTCTCAATTTTATTTTATTTTGGCAAATGACAGTAGCTTTAGAGAAAATCCAGCCTAATTACAGTTCATTTCACCAAAGAGATGGACAAAAGGACATCAGCCGTCAGGCTGCGACCATTACCTCGTTATATGGCATGACAATATGCTATTTGAGCGTGGCGTTTTGAACGGTTCTCCTTAAACTTTAATTACAAAAGATGGTATAGTGAATGTGAATTTAGTTTAAAATGTTTTGATGTTGAACTATGAAAATGAATGGATTTTGTTTTAACTCGTATACAATGAGCTTATGTAGTTTTTCTCAGTTTGCAGATTACTGACAGAGGTATAGGGATGTTTATAAATTGTTTATAACACTGTTTGAAAGATTATAAGAGGTTTTTGGAAAGCATCTCCCTATCAAAATATAATAAGAAAACATAAATGGGTATTAAGAATATCCTTGTATAGTAATTATTTTTGGAGCTTACATCCTTTACCCTCACCAAATACAACTGGCAGCTTGTAGTGAATTGTTTTGTTTGTTTGTTTTGCAGTCTTGAAATTGTGCAAACATCATACAGTTAATCCTTGATGGTCAGATTATTTCCATATTATCACCAATGTTTTGGTGACGAAACAATAGAAACGTGATGAATATGTTTCTATTTTGTCTTTTTCTTCTGTAGGACTAAAGAATGTTGTGCTGTGAATCAAAAGTATTTTAAACTTGAAGTTTTATCACCCAATTTTGTTGACCCAAACTGCTCTTGAACATTAATTAAATATATACAACACATTTTCTATTTTAAAAATGACACATAGCACATAAAATAGAATGCTTCACTACTGTAATATCGTTCAACAAACTGTAATTAGCATTTTCCTCGTAGACACGATCCACTAAATCCCTACAATTGCTTCATAGCAGGTCGTTTGGGTTCCCCTACAGGTTGTTCCAAGGTCTCTAGAATTCATATTTAATATTTACTTACAAACTTCTTTAATGAGTTAATACTAAATGTGACCTGAAGTTACACAGAAATAAGAGTAATAACTTGTTTATGAGGTATATGAATCACATCATAGTTGTCAAAAAAGTACAAAATTGCTCACAGTATTCCCTCCCTTATCTACTTTAATCAGTTTCAGGCTTTTAAAGCTTAATTTTCTGTAACAAGTGACCCTACTAGTACCCCACAGTAGACTGTGGACATTACTTCAAGAATATAATACAATCTGGGTATTTGAGACTCAATACTAATAAACATTAAGTATTACAATTAAGTAGCCACGTTATTGTTGGTTCCTTACTGAGGCAAATATTTGTAATTTTTTTCTAAACAAGATTTTACTGTTACTTGTTAGCCAAAGTTTATTAGATTTGAATGCAAACTGTAGGAATGACTTAAGACCAATTGTGATGACAATTCCTAGCACATATTGGTGTCTATGTTTATAAACTAGGGCTATAATTTTACAAGTCTCTAATATCACATCACTGGGTTTTCCTAAAAGATTCTTACTCAATGATACCATCTGCTGGAAAAACAAGATCCCACTGTAGCTTAAAACAATTCTTTCACAGTCTGTATTTACTACATTTAATGACATGACAATGAATCAAGTCATGATAATAAATCAAGGCGGTGTTTAGTTGCAAATAACTAAGGTTCATAGAGACAATTGTATAAACTGAAAGTCCTTAAAGATTAGAAAACCTTTTGTTTTAATATAAAACATCTGCTGTGTTTGAAAAGTATAATTTACATTTTCACAATATCATCTGTTTCACTCAACAAAATACTTCTATGCTACTTATTTTTAAACTGAGTAGGATTTGATTTGAATTTAAAATTTTAAAACCACACAATATTTTTCAATAGTGGAATAAACCACCTTTATACTGAGATAACCAATCTTTACACTGAGATAACCAATAGTACTTAACTTGATAAAAGTAGCCAAAATATGAACTCTGCCATTACAGCAGCCAGTATCAGTAATTATTATTTGCTTGGTGTTGATTTTGTGGTTTTTATTATCATTACTTTAGGTGACAAATATAAAAATGTGACTTGTTTTCATTTTAATGGCATACTGATATGAAAAGAAAAATATAACAATTGTCCTTACCTTTGAGCTAAAATAGAAACTACATGAGTCCCAGGACACCCAATTAATTTTAGTTTCATTTATAATATTTACACTTTAAAATGTGTTACACATATTTAGGTAAAAGATATAATCCGCATACATTTAAGATGTAGGAGTTTTCCCGAGCGTTTTGGATACATTTCTTTTTAAGTTTATATAATATGAATTGTATGTCATTTTTATAAGGAATATGCCTCCAAATCAATGGACATTAAGCACAGTATTCATCCGCCCTCTGGTGGAGGCATGTGTAAATTGCAGTTAGATAGGAGAGGACAAATGTCACTGACGCATCAGCACCCTGCAGAAGGACAGCTCCCAGTTCAAATAACCAGGATTGTTCAGAAGTGCGACAGTCTTCCTCTATTTGATCAGGATATGCTTTATAACTATCGCTTCGAGTATTGCATTTAATTATGGTTTTACAACCAAAGAGTGTGTAATCATTTTGTATCTTGGTATTTGAGACTCTTGACTGAAATCATTCGTTTCACTCAAGAAATATGTTTCCCAATGCATTTGTAACTTCAAAGTTGCAACAAGTTGAAAGAAAAAATCTCCCAAATTGCTGTTTAAAAAGTGCAGCACTGCTCATTGCTCCTCTGAAAATAAATAGAGCTGACCTAAATATGGCTTCCCCTTTAGACGTCCCAGTGGATCACCTTACAGCAGAGAAGGTTAGCAGGCTCCCCCCATGCTCTCTATGGACACTGGTTTCCTTATTAACAAAATTATTTTCAATCCGAGCCACAGGGCGACCTAATTTCACTGCTCATTTCTGGCCACTGGCCCACTCTCATCTGTTGCTGGTAGGAGCTAATACCCTGACAAGTACAATGCAAAAGGGCAGAGAGAGAGAGAAAGAACCCACAGGCCCCTGTAGCTTTTTTTATTCAGGTGTGGCATTTGGAGTTGATCCTTGTGCTTCCCCTGACACTTGTATTCGTGTTCGTGGTCTTAATTAAAGTGATATTTCGAGGGAGAAGGTTCTGTTTGTTCAGTTAATGAACCCCAGTATTCTCTGCGGGCAAATGGAAATGCAAGTGCTCCAATTAGCATATGTTAGCATTTTACTATGTTTATTCCTCACTGCAGAAAACAGCTTACCAGGGCGAAAAGCTTTCCAGCCTTGTAGGAGCGGCTGCAGAACTTTTTCACCCCAAAATAATTGACTGAGGCTAATTAAATTCGATCTGTGGGACCTGCGTCTAAGTGATTTATCTGTGCAAGTTTTGTTTTGAGTTGAACTTTTACTTCCTAAAAATTAGGAAAGACAAAGTGAAAAAAATACTTTAATTTCATAAACGTGTACAGTACATGTTTAGGGGGAAATAGC
Organism: Girardinus metallicus; assembly: GCA_903067095.1. Taxonomy (NCBI): domain Eukaryota; kingdom Metazoa; phylum Chordata; class Actinopteri; order Cyprinodontiformes; family Poeciliidae; genus Girardinus; species Girardinus metallicus. The sequence goes on along the minus strand of CAEGAE010061011.1, from coordinate 10,329 downwards.
CCCTTGTTAGAGTAGCTTGCATCTTAGTGCAGCTTGCATATACATTTACATAATATTTGTCATATTTACACAAGCTTTGCTAGCAAATAAAGATACAAAAAAGAAAAACAAAAGATGTGCAAAATCGTGGTCCACTTTTGCTTTTTGAATGGAATTGAGCTGCACTTTGATTGTCTAAATAATAATGATGATCAAAATAACTGTAGTAAAGATAATATAATAACAAGTAGACATATTGACAGTATTGAAGTGGTATGTCAGATAAAGAGCCATGAGAACGTCCATTAAATATTGATATTCGCCTGTGGTTTTCTCATCATCTTTGTTTTCATAATATTTAAAAATGCCAAAATATTGTTGCACTTATTTTTCTCTGTTTCTTCATCAATTAGGTCAACAATTGGAGTGTCAGTCATTGTACAGATCATTATTTATCACTGCAGCTTCCCCTTGCGGAGACATCTGAAGACGCCGTTTCTTGCCAAACGTGGAGAAAGAATTGTGGACGTCCAGTTCACTTCGCTGTGCTGTTGGCCGCAGGGTGCAAAAGCCTGACGGAGTTCCGGGAATGTACACATTGTGGTGATAGTCAGGTGGTGGGTGTGGATGTGGGTGCGGATGTGGGTGCGGATGTGAGGGAATCGATGGCTGCTGCTGCTGCTGTGGAGGAGGCGTGCATCGAGGAGTCCAGGGCCGAGAAGGAATCCCACTAGGTGATGGAGACATTTTGTAGTCTGCAGAAAGACCAAGCGAGGCGAAACAACTGCTTATTATGCATAACTAACATTATTATGACAGAACTATTTTCATTTATACCAAAAAAGAACTCAAAATAAGAGAAAAAAGTTTTATTACAGAATAAAACTGAACATTAATGATGCTTAACATGGTGTCTTTGTCAAGACAGTAGGGAAATGTGTCAACTTTACATGGTAACAGAGATATTTGTCATGAACTTTAATTGGAAGAGTATAGTTTTATTAAAGGCCACTTCAGTTCCAACATATCTGGACTCTTACCTTTCATGCCCTTCATTTGAGTTCCCCAAGTCCAGTATTGTCCAGGTGCCATTGAAGTGACGTAGTTCTCTGGGTCTGCATGCATTGCCTTACGCATGAGCGTCCCATCCATGTTGATTGAGTTGTAACTATGAAAAAAGTCACATTCATTCAACAGTTTTAAAAATGGTTTAAAAGGGTTTTTTTATATATATATATATATATATATATAAACATTCACAATTCAGAAAATGTACATAATGAATGTAAGGAAATGTAACACTGTATAGCACATCAGCTACTTAAGCCACAATGATACCTTTTGATGGAAGAGTTCTGGGTCTTTGTGAGAGTCCAGTCTGTGTTTGGTTGCTTCAGCTGCAAGGACAAAGATATGTCAGCGCTTCATCAAAATTAGACTAAAATATATTTCTGCAGCTTCGTGAAGAACATCTATTTTCACGAGCCTTTTCAGAGCCCATCTTCCTAAAAGCAGGTTTGTAAACGAAGGCCTTCTGTTCACTTCCCCCTCATAGATCATAGAGGTCATTGAAAAAGGACTGGAGCGTTCTATTGTGTCTGTCTTGAAATGTGGATTATTTCACATGGAATCTGACTGCCGCCTTGTGGATCTATGTAAAAGCACACTTTTTTTTTCCGAGGCGTTTTCGGCAATGGCCAAGTTTCACGTTTATCTTGCATTGTGGAGCGGAAAACTGGAAGCTAAAGGGAAGCAGCCACGGGACTTATTCGGACTTGGAGCTCATATTATGCATTCGACGCTTGATTAGTCCATCTAAAGTTGTGAACAAGGGGAGTGCGACGTAAGCGTATTATTAAAATCGGCATTCAAAATAGTCTCCTCGCCAACTGCGCATAAAACCAATTAGAACTCCACAGGGATGAAACGAAACATGATTTTAATCTTCAAAGGAAAGCGTACCCGGGAAAAAATTAAGAAAATTACACACGTCATTGTTTTGTGGATTTTATGCATCGTTTTTTTCATTAATATTTTCCTGATGCTCCTCGAGCAAGGTTTTTAATTAAAAGTCTCTCAGAGAGCCTTGAAAAGTTTGCCGCCCTCGCTGATTCGAGTGCACAACTCCGCACGCGTACGGCGCAGTTTGGAGCGCGCGTTCACTCACCCCACCTGTCCTGTCTGCTTACCACGCTTGGACGTGTATTTAATCTTCCTTTTCACCTCCAATCCATCAACTCAAGTACGCCTGTGTAGTCGCTTTATGCAAAGCTCAAGTAGTTTCCTTGTGATTTGTCTTTTTCTTTTTTTTTTTTTTTTCCTTTGTCATCAACGACCTTACGTAGGACTCGTCTGAGCGCACGAGCAGGGACTCTGGGTGAATTACTGGAACCAATTAGCGAGAGCAAGGGCACTTTCTCCAGAAGGTCCGTAGCTGCGGGCGGAACAATCAGCGTGACCTCAAAATCCCTCTCGTGGCCAGAGGTGTTTGTGCCGGTGACATTTCTCCCTCCCTCTTCTGCCTGGTGGAGCTTAGTGCGAGCACTCTGACTCTTTGTGCCTCTAGGATTTTTTTTTTTTTTTCAAGAAATCGGGGCGACAAAAATCAGCATTACGCACACGTTTATGCTCTGATGCCCCGTCTGTTAGGGTTAGAAAACACCGGTCTGCACATCCTTTCGCCGTAAATGCCCTCTCTCCTTGTCTCCTTCACTCCCTTTTCTTCGATTACACCCTTCCCTTCTCTCTCCTCCCACCCTCGATCGGCGTATCCCCCTCCCTCTCTTTTCTCCCCCCTCTCATACAAAGGACAACACCGGGCCGATCTACAGGCAGTCCACGTCTCAGTCCGGCCATGTCCTTGCACCCCTTCCTTCCCCCACCCCCTCCATCTCCCATCCCCTTCTGCTTATACCCCCCCACCCCCTCCCTCCCTTCTGCGATGTCCTACTCTGTCTTTCCGAAACCGCCTATTTGCCATTTCTCATCAATAATTGACACGCCCGCCCCTCTGCGAATACGCCACATTGTTGATAGTGCAGCCCGGTTGTTGCTTTTGCCCTTGAGGCATAGTTAGTGGGGTTATATGTCCCATATTGTTAGCATGAGAGCGAGAAGGCATCAGGGAAAGCCAACAATAACTGCATGTAACCAAACTAATGCCTTTAACCTTGAATTTGTGCTCACACTCAGGTGCTGGAAGCAGGTGCGCGTGCAGCCTCATTCCCTGACAATTATTGGCAGAGACACCCAGTGATTATTCACACAAGTCACATCAATTCCCTTTTAGTTCATGTATTATAACAAAACACTACAATTATTATTAAGACTGAAAGCGGAGCCAGATTTAAACGCCCCCCTCCCTCCCCGGCCCCCACTTCTCCTGTACTGTAAGTGACATCTCACTTCATTCTAAGTCACGGTCCGTGCGCAGCGTACGCTCCACGCAAGATGGGGCTTTACACTTTCATTAACTTGTCAATTAAAATGTAATTTCGCGTCATGTCATTTCATTCCGCGACGGAAAAAAAAAAAACATTACCACGGATTTCAAAATTGAGATAAAATAGCCTCTCGTCTTTAAAAAAATGTTCCTAAGACATAGTGAAAACAAAATCACTTAAAATATATATGTTTTTATTATTTCATTGTGTTGTTGTTGGGTTTTTTTTTTCTTTTTTTTAGATTTGACTTCACACCTGTGCGGCATGCGTAATGTGACCTTCAAGAGATGAAATGTCACTCTGGCGCGTTGTGACAGAGATGGAAGTAAAATGAAGTAACACAGCACAGATTAAACTCTTGTATTGTTTTCTGGTGTCATGCTCACCTCGTTCGGAGTTGTAGCTCCGTTGTTCACAGACGCGCTCCGGCTGTGCGCGTTCCACGAGTTGTCCGCGTTCTTCGCCTCGTTGTTCCTCGGCGTGCTGCTCGGGCTGCACGGCTTCAGAAACATAAAGTCACTTTTGGCTGATTCGGGGGTCAGACAGGCTTTATAACAATATGACTGAGAAAAACTGCTATTTCCATTCACCTCCATGCAGTTCGTAGGTACTTTGGACGCGGATGAAATCTGCAAGTTGAGGTTGGATTTTTTGAACACCTCCGGGGGCGGCTCTGGCTGAAACCCCCCGCAGCAGCAGCAGGCAAAGGGGGGCAGGTTGTAACCACTGTGGGTCTCCCGGTCCTTGTAGCACTTAACAGCAGCCAGCACTATGATAGCCACCAGGAATATTAAAGATATTGTGCTGAGTGACACGATGAGATACAAGGCAAGGTTTGAGGGGGGTTTCGGGCTGAGTGTTAGATCTCCGAAATCTGACAGCGACTCAGGCACGCTGTCTACAACTGTGAGGACAATAGAGGCTGTGGCAGAGAGCGGCGGCTGTCCGTTGTCCTTGATTAATATTACCAACCTTTGTCTTGTTGCGTCTTTCTCAAATAGTCGGCGAATGGTCCTGATTTCGCCTGTATATAGAGCCACGCTGAACAAGCCCGGGTCAGTCGCCTGAATAACCTGGTAAGACAGGCGGGAGTTTTGCCCTGCGTCTGCGTCTAACGCTGTGATTTTGGTAACCAAATACCCCGCGTCCACAGAGCGCGGAACCACCTCCGTGGCAACAGAGCCGTTCTTGGGCAGCGGGGACACAATGACAGGCGCGTTGTCATTCTGGTCCAGAACAAACACGTTGACCGTGACATTGCTGGCGAGAGGGGGGAAACCAGCGTCCTGTGCCTGTACCAGAATCTGAAAGTTTCTAAGTTGCTCATAATCGAAAGAGCGCAGTGCGTATAAGTTGCCGTTGTCGGAGTTGATGGAGACATAAGTGGACACGGGCATGCCCTGAATTTGACCCTCCAGAATAGAATAAGACAGATATGCGTTCTGGTTGGAATCTGGGTCGAATGCAGAGACAGAGCAAATGGAAGCGCCCGGGGCGTTATTCTCGGTCACATAAACTGTATATGAAGGTTGGGAGAACCGCGGGGGGTTGTCGTTTATGTCAGACACTTGAACCAGAATTGTTCTCCTGGTAGAAAGTGAAGGGGAGCCCAAGTCTCTGGCTGTGAGTGTGATGTTGAACTCAGACACAGTCTCTCTGTCCAGCGGCTCGCTTGTCACCAGCGTGTAATAGTTTTTAAAAGATGAATGGAGCTGAAAGGGGACGTTATTCGGAATCTGACAGTCCACGTTCCCGTTCTCTCCCGAATCTCGGTCCATGACGCTGATCACAGCTATTACTGTGCCAGGCGACGCGTCCTCCTGGACAGGTGTGGACACTGATGTGAGGATAACTTCGGGAGCGTTGTCATTCACATCCAGGATGTCCACCAGTACCTTACTGTGTACTGCCACAGCCGACGGTCCTCTGTCTTTTGCTTGAACGTACAGTTCGTACACACTGGCTTTCTCGTAGTCCACAACGCCCTTCACACGTATCTCCCCCATATAGGGGTCCACGCTGAACAATTCACGCACCTTAAGAGGTGCGTGCCCGCTAAACGCGTATGTAACTTCCCCATTTGAACCTTCGTCCAAGTCTGTGGCGTTTAACTTCAGCACCAGCGTTCCCCTGGGTGCGTTTTCCACCAAGCTCGCCCTGTAAACCGAGCGGTCAAAGACAGGCACGTTATCGTTGGCATCTAACACAGTGATAGTTATTAGCGCTGTCCCAGAGCGTTCCGGTGAACCGCCATCAAAAGCAGTAAGAACCATCTCGTGCCTTTTTTGCTGCTCCCTGTCAAGCGGCGTATCCAGCACCAGCTCAGCAAACTTGCTGCCGTCGTTGCGCGTCTGGATGTTGAGCACAAAGTGCTGGTTTGCGCTCAGCTGGTAGGAGCGCAGAGAGTTGGTGCCCACGTCCTGGTCCTGCGCGCTCTCTAAAGGGAAGCGTGAGCCTGGCGCAGCAGACTCTGTGATGTCGAGATTGAACTCAGTCCACGGGAAGCTGGGGGAGTTGTCGTTGACGTCTAAAATCTCCACTTCCACTCTGTACAGTTCTAACGGGTTTTCAATGACAACTTGTAGGTGTAGAAAACAGCTCGGGCTTCTTTCACACAGCTCCTCTCTGTCCATCTTTTCGTTAACAAAGAGGATTCCATTCTCCAAGTTCACTTCTAAATACTGTCTCTTTGCGCCGGAGACGATGCGAAACCTTCGCGCTGAAAGCTTGGCCACATCCAGACCCAGGTCTTCTGCGATGTTGCCCACAAATGCTCCGTGATCCAGCTCCTCGGGGATGGAGTACCGAATCTGCGCAAGCACCAGGTCCACCACACACGCACACAGCAGTAGACATATGACCAGACCAGTCACCGGAACCCAGCAGCCTCTGCAGAGTTTACGTTCCATGTCCGCGGCGTGCGTAAAAATGAGCTTATCCAGACATGCTTTACCTCTTAAAGCCTGTCACCATTAAAGCTGCGAAGTTTAAAATCAAATTAAATAAACCTAAAAGAGTTTGTCCAGATACAAAACAAAAATATATATATATATCTCTAGATGAAAAGTTTTTAACACCTATCTGTATATAAAACTTTGTGGGAAACTGCAGATGAAAGAACAGCAAGCGAAAGGAGAAAGACGGTGGTTCTCTCTGTGCTGTGCACCACGCGCAGCACTGGTGTGTGAACGGGGGAGGCTTGCGCTTTGATTTTCCAGTGTATTAGACACTCGGAGGAGCTGGTGGTAAGGCGCGCGCGCGTGTGTGTTCATATGTGTGCGTGTGTGTGGAGAGAGAGAGAGAGAGAGAGAGAGAGAGTAAAAAGAGAGTGAGAGGGAGAGAGACGGTGCGTATGACACTGAGAGAGAAAAGGAGGGAGAGAAAGATAGATGGAGGGGGTGGACGTTGCTCCTCGCTGCTCTGTATTGGAGGACGTCGACGATAAGTGCGACTCTAATTATGGTAGACGTTTAACCCTTTCACATCCTCCTTTTTGACCCATTAAAGAGACGAAAGGGGGCATGTTTGACTCCAGACGTCAAAGCCAGATTTGGATTAGGAAACGGATAGTGGTCGCTTTCTAGGCTGCATTTACCGGATAAGGATTTGTAATGATGTCCAGGGAGTCCTACAAGATGACAGTGATGGGCAACATGATTTAATAGTGTTTTCTCATGACAGCGTTGTGGCTTTTTGAAAAGAATAAACTCACTGAGTGTACTGTTGTAGATAACAGATGTGTTATCCTTCTTTTGCGTTGCTCGAAAGGCCTAGTAGTCGCTACCAGCAGACTCCCGGGACTCCGTAATGCTTTTTAATTAGAGGCCTTTGAAGATGAATGCCCACACTGCAAAACAGTCCCATTCATTAATCATCACACACGAAATGGGCTTTTACAAAAAGAATCTTTGATGGGTCAGGGTATTCATTTTTAATCAACATTCAAATGAGTGTGCTTGGGCTTAAAATGATTACACGGACGGTCCTGACTGGACAACACAGCCACTCAAATGCGAATTACACGACTTTAATTCACTTAAGTAGACCTGAACATGTATCAACACAATCAACATAAAAGCTATGGTATGAAGCCATAATCATACTTGTCTCTAATCAGGTATTATAGCCAGGATCAAATAAATATCCCAAAAGGTTTACAGCCTCTGAAGAGGAGACAAAGCGCTCACATGCAGACTGATGCAACAGAGGAATCTTAAAATCAGATTATGAATAACGCCAGTGGAGGAAAGCGCCATCACATCGTTTATATCAGCAAGAAAGTCTCTCTGAAGCGAGGCACATGTTTGCTTGGATCTAATCTTACCCATGTTAATCCCGGCCTGTAAGAAAACCGCTGAACGGCAGAGAAAGAAAGCGAAAAAGAGAGGGAGGAGGAATTAAATGACGCCTTTGTGAGTCCAAGTTCGTCTCCAGACAGACACGAGTAGCATCCTAATGCAAAACGGTGGCGTGAAATGTGGAAGTGTCTTTCTGAGACTTACGGCACAACCTTGACCCCCTAGCAGCACAGTGGATGACGAGTCACTTGTTAGTGAGTGAAAATTTGTGAGTCAATAGAGAAGAAGGAAACTGTTATTTTGTCCTTCCTGGTAGAATTTGATCAAATGCACCTGTTACACTTTGAACTGACGCTCGACCCTCATTGGAGGAAGCGATGGGCTCTTTTCATCTTAAAAGAACCATTTTTTTACTTTCACAAGAGCAAATTGAGATCTGTGGCGGAGATTTACGTTATCGCAACCAGGACAAGTACGGGAACATAAATTGATTATGGATGTCTGACTTCTTTTCACCATTGCTCGCATGTGCTATCCTTACTTTAGAGAATGTTGCACAGAAAGTGCCACTCCCACTTCCCCAAACAAGAACCAGAGACATACAACACCCCCCCCCCCCACTCTTCAGGAAATAAATAAATAAATAAAAAAACCTAAAATCCCTAGGTTTAAATAAGCAGAAAACACAATCTGCTTGGAGACTTAACCTCAAACAGATGGTTAAGCTTCTCCAGAAATGATTACATTTCTGGAAAAAAAAAAAAAAAAAAAAAACAGAGAGAAAAAAAATCACCACCACCAGTTCCATTGCTTTCCACTTCTTTTTAATTAACGGAGTGAAGGATTAGTGTACAGCTATCCGGGATCAAGCGTTCAACGGAAGAATACAAATGTTTTGTGATAAATAATCCCAAAGCGCTCCGTCCGGTGCTCCCCTCGGTGCCTGATATTAACATGCATTACACGGAGCATTAAGCCGGTCTCATCCGCCCCTATCGCCCGGTTCACCTCATTGTCCGACAAAAAGAGAGCCATTACTTTCTCTGAGCTGATGCGCAACAGCCGCCTGACCGTGACCCGTTACTTCTGCCTCGGTAAAGTGTCACAGGATGAAACAACGCTAAGGGGTGCATCGAGAAAGGTAATGGATGGTGTCTAGAAGCTTAATTTTATTTTATTTTTTTATTTTTAAACTCTTAAAATAGAAGTTCGGGATTCTACAAAATTTTTCCAACTTATCACTGGTGGTGTTGCATTGGCCCACGACGAATAGACGAATCAAGCGGATTTATCACAATCATTCGTGATCCGATGGCGCCATCAACTGGGGACTGTGCAGAAATGGAGACGTGCAGGTTATGTTGTTGAATTTTTCTAATTTAATAATAATAATATAATCGTTTTATATTATTATTATTATTATTATTTTATTATATGACTGTATATATTCAGTATGGTTTAGATCATTATTCATTGTCAATCCATCCATAATCTAACACGCTTATCCTTGTTGTAGGGTCACTTAAGGTGCTGGTGCCTGTCCCCAATGGGCGAGAAGCAGGACAGGTCACCAGTGCATCACATGACACCATGGGGACAAACAGAATGAACAACCATGCATGTTCAAGCTCACACCTAAGGAGAATATAGAGGGATCGATTAATCTAACCGCGAGAGAGCCCACAGATGCACAGGACAACATGCAAACTCTGTGCAAAAAGATCTCTCGATTTCCTGGCTGCAAGGCAACAGTTCTACCTACTGAGCCACTGTGCAGCCCAACAACCAATTTGTCAGTTTAGAATATGCTAGATTTTTTTTATATAAAGAGTGGCCTTGTTTCAACGAGTCCTTGATGCAAAGCACTTCAACAGGGTTATTGCTGCTTTTAATGGGATACAGGACCACAGCATACCAGACCCTCTACTTAGCAAAGAGCATAAGTTGATTTTGTTTTGGTATTTTTTCACAAATACCCACCATTTGTTTTACACTAGACCTAGCAGGAGTGGCTGCTGTAAAAAATGCTTAATTTTAACTTCATCCTACCAAAAGTTCTAGTTAATGTGGCTGTCGTGTTTAACAAACTTTCTCTGTCCTAAGTAATATGTCCATCCATCCATCCATCCATCCATCCATCCATCCATCCATCCATCCATCCATCCATCCATCCATCCATCCATCCATCTTTTCTTAGACTAGATTAAAAATGTATTTAACAATGACAAACCCCTAATTCTTCATTAATCCGCGATCCTATCGCGCCATCTAATGAACATTCATCAGTATAATACCGTCCAGCGGGTTTGTTGAAGCAGGTGTATGACGACGACTTCAACTCCAACTCCACACCTCCAGGGGTCCTGATGTGCTTGTTTGCTTACTCAAGTGGGTCAACTGGAGTCTCTCCAGGATCTTCATGATGTGGGATGTCAGGGCAACAGGTCTACAGTCGTTAATGACTGATGGGTGAGTTTTCTTGGTACCGGAACCGGGCAGCAGGGCCGGACTTAGGAGGGTGTGGGCCCCTGGGCTTGAGCCAAGGTGCGGGCCCCTACTTAATCATCTTTATACAGTTGCATATATATATATATATATATATATATATA
>CAEGAE010061003.1:0-26101 GCA_903067095.1 Girardinus metallicus | reverse complement strand
TATAGAGAGAGAGAGAGAGAGAGAGAGAGAGAGAGAGAGAGAAAATGAAACAAATATTAATTTATTTAGTATTATTTCAGGAATTTTACAAAAAATATATATATATATAAATTGTGTATCCCTTATCACTTTACAGTAAGATGGCCAATAAATATTTCATAAATATTTGTATTAAATAACCGCTTATTACGCATTAATACATGGAGCATTGACCAATATATTGAACGTGTATTGATGATTTTGATGATGGCGGTGGTTAAAATGTAAAGTTCCTCAATTGTTCACTGTAATAATTTATAATTCATTTTTATTTTGGGCTTTTATGATGAAAGGCACATTGAACTGCTGAAAAGTGCTGCACAAATACACTTGATTAATCGACTTAATTGATTAATTAATGGTGAGGAGGAGACAAAACCTGTGGCTTCTCTTTAGTGTAGCATTTCAGACTGCCATTTAAGCACAATAAGCATCTGCAAATGTAAATTTTAGGATATAATCTCCTTACTTAATGCATAATAAACACTTACTGATGATTTATAAAGTGTTTATGTAGATTAATTGATATCATTTATTATCAGCCATCTATACATGGAGCCTTATTGTAAACTAGAAATAATTAATTATGGTTATGTTTGTCAGCTTTCCCTTCATCCAGATTTTTTTAATATAATTTCTCTATAAATTGTTAGAATAATTAACAAGCACAAGATTTTTCATTATACGTCTTTTAACTCGTTTATACCTGAAAACTGCTTTAGCCTCTTCTATAAAATGAGTTTTAAAATATTTTGGAGAAGGATCAATTTAAAAAGAAAACCTTCAATAAAGCGCACAGTTATGCGGGGTGAATGCTGAAGGGGAGTTCTGTTTCAGACTTTTGGTGCAGATAAAGAAACGTGATCCGTGAGGCTCAACCCAACAACTGCACCACCAAGAACCAGTGTGGCTCAGAACTCATTTACTAATGGATTGGTTTAGTGTTTCAGCCCACAGAAAACACTGGAGCCAGTGTGGTGCCCGTCTAATCTCTGAAATATAAATGCGCACAGCAGGCGAAGGGGGAAAAGTCATGCGGTGACGCAGAAATTCGTTTATTTCTCCTGTTCTTCAGTTTTACACGCATTAGAAAAATCACATCGGCGCTTCCCATCTCACTCTTTCTTTACAAAACGCATCCTGAATTTTCCCAAAATATATTTACCCAATTCTTTTGCCAAATCGTGCAGTTTTTAAACATGTGGTGTTTTATACCAGCCTCTCAAACTCACACATGCGCACACTCTCACTTTAAGTGGCTGATTTCCTTCTGGTGGTCTATGGCCCATAACTCCTTTGGCAGGTTGTATAGGTTGCTCATAAATAAGCGCGTAATGGACCCACATATCATAGGAACTTATTAAGTTATACCACCTCATAAAATAAACAGCTCCTGCGATTAATCGAATAGGGAGGAAACAACAAAATGCTCAATTTGCTTGTGTTTGGTTTGGGCCACATTAAGCAGTAAACGGGTCAAAGCTACAAGTTCTGGGAGAAGTCAGTTCTCTTAAGTTGTTCATCTCCATCACATCATGTATTCAACATGAATATAATCGATTATTTGTTGTATCCCTATTTATAACTGTAGATGTCACAGATCCTTTCATGGTCTGTGTTGAGGGGAGTTTCTCACTCACCTCCGTGGCATGCATCATTGTTTTTCAGAAGTTATAATCTAGAGTGTGTTTTTAAGAGCTGTGTAATAATTGATTTGTGTTTAGGTGCCGCTCTGCTCCCTCAGCTGCAGCGGCAGAGGGACTGTGGGGGCGGGAGGTGGGCTGCGCTCCTATTTCAGCCCCTGACGCACTGCCTCTGGGGAGGAAACGGAGCTGCAAACTCAGTCCTGCTCTGCTGTACAGGGTGCAGGGCAGAGGGAGAGCCAATCATCAAGACGCACAGGCTCCCTTTAAGTCTGACATATCTCCAACAGGAACAAATTGTCCCAACAATCAACATCCCAATCTGCTGCGCGCATCAGGGGTTGCGGAGGAGCGGATTGCCCGCACAGATCTGCGCAGCGTGGACGGGACTGCGGTGGATTTAAGAAGCTTCGGGACGATCTGAAATCGCTTTGGATTCCAGGGATTTTCGGTGGATATCATGTCGATATTACCGTCCTTCGGGTTTACGCAGGAGCAAGTGGCGTGCGTCTGCGAGGTGCTGCAGCAAGGAGGAAACCTGGAGAGGCTCGGCCGCTTCCTGTGGTCTCTGCCCGCCTGCGATCACCTCCACAAGAACGAGAGCGTCCTGAAAGCCAAGGCGGTGGTGGCGTTTCACCGCGGGAACTTTAGAGAGCTTTACAAAATCCTGGAGAGCCACCAGTTCTCCCCGCACAACCACCCGAAGCTGCAGCAGCTCTGGCTCAAGGCGCACTACGTGGAGGCGGAGAAGCTGCGCGGCCGGCCGCTCGGAGCCGTGGGGAAGTACCGGGTCCGGAGGAAATTCCCGCTGCCGCGCACGATCTGGGACGGCGAGGAGACCAGCTACTGCTTCAAGGAGAAGTCCAGGGGAGTCCTGCGGGAGTGGTACACGCACAACCCGTACCCGTCCCCGCGGGAAAAGAGGGAGCTGGCAGAGGCCACGGGACTGACCACCACGCAGGTCAGCAACTGGTTCAAAAACAGACGGCAGAGGGACAGAGCCGCCGAGGCCAAGGAGAGGTGCGTTCAGCTGCCACGGAGCACAAAACTGCTCTCACATTTCAAAAGAGCTAAAAAACAAATTCATGCTGTAGTTAAAGGCACTTAAACATGGAAGATTAAATCTAATACGTTTTTCTTCTGATAGCATTGTGAAGACAGCGCCTCTTATTGCCGGAATTACACAACAAACGTCTCAGATTTAGTAGAAATGTTTCCAGTTTTTTTCAAAAGTAACTTCAGCTTTCAGTGTCTGGAAGTTATTCTGACTTAGCATCAACATAAAGGACAAACACAATAAAAGGAGGTAAAATGGAGCTTATTACGACAGAGTTAGTGAAGTATTGGTCATAATTTAAATTTCTTTTTAAACATTTTTATTTCAGATTAATTAAAACAGGGTTAGGGTCATGTGATTGTGGGAATGAAGCTGAATAAATATTATTTTTATGTCAGCTGAGTCACGTCAGATGTTTGTTTAGGTCTAAAGTGACTTTTTTATGTGAAAAGGGTTTATTTTGTTTATTTTTATTATTTGAATACCACTTAATAAATTGAACAGCTCCGGCGATTAATCGAATAGGGAGGAAACAACAAAATGATCAATTTGCCAAATTAAATAATAATAATAATAATAAATTTGTTTTTGACGTGGATTAGTAATCAGAATCAGAGTGGAAAAATATATATATATATATTTTTTTAAAAGAAAGGTTTGTTGAACATTAAATAGTAAAAAAAATGCATTTCTTTTCACATAATTGAGCATTTTTCTGCCTTTTTTTTTTATTTTTTTTGGGTAATTTCCAGAGAGAACAGCGAGAACAGCAACGCAGGCGGCAACAAACAGAACCAGCTGTCCCCTCTGGACGGAGGAAAGTCTCTCATGTCCAGCTCGGAGGACGAGTTTTCTCCGCCCCAGAGCCCCGACCAGAACTCTGCGCTTTTGCTCCAGGGCAACATGAGCCACCCCGGGGCCTCCGCTTACCCCATGTCCGGGCTGGGGGCCCCACAGCCGGTGCACGGCATGCACGGACACCCGCACCAGCTGCAGGACTCCTTGTTGGGACCTCTAACCTCCAGTCTTGTGGATTTGGGCTCTTAAAGAGCCCGCCATGATAAAACCAGAAAAACCAAAACAACCGAAGAGAAAGAACTGACGCGTGGATCAGATTGAAGACATGTATGAAAAAAATATCACTATAGTAGCCTACCTTATAATATAGACTGACTGTCTGTCGTTAAATTTTGGTTAGAGCAAAACTCCTTAATGCGCTTATTCTCCATCCGCTGAATGGATGTTTTATTTTTTTGTTTTTCCTGAAAACTCCCTCTTAACTCATGAAACACTTAACAGGATCAAACACCTGCTTAATTTATGATATTTTGTTAAAACAACAAAAACAATTATAGCAACCTCTTGCGACGGAAACTAGGAGGAAACGTTTTCATTAGAGCCATGGTAATTAGTTTCCAATAAAACAAAATTAATGCATCTGTCTCCGTGTTATTTGTGCATTTAGTTTGGATTGAGGAAGCTAAAAACGGTATTTTTTTTAAAAAGAATTCAGGAAAAATTGGAATAATTTTTTCAAGACAGTTTATTTGCTATTTAATCAACAAATTATGAAGGACGTGGATTCAGATTCACACAAAAGGGAGTCAACATCAGCAGCTGCCTGTCGCTGTGTACACAGGAACCAGCTCGTTTCTTTTTTAATTGAATACCCAGCCTGCTTCATAACGCATGTTTGGCTACAGGAGTGTCTTTTTTATTTTTTTCCCTGCCCGTCTCTCGTCATTTTCCGCTGCGGATCATTGGCTTTTTGTTGCCATGTTTTCCTTTCCTCTCTCACAGAGTTTATTCTGTCGGTTCCGGGGCCATGGGAAAGAGCCACTCCGCTCCTCAGACACTTTACAGGAACATACAAGCAAATAAGGCCTAATAATAATAATAACAACAATAGTAATATTAATAATACTTCCAGCTCTGCAGCCCCAACCCCACAGCCTGCTCTCCTCCCTGCTCATGTCAGGGTAAATTGTTTTGAGCAGAGAGCACCGAGGATTTCCTGAGCATAATCTGAAACAGTCGCTGCCTGCCTCACTGCCTGATTGCAAAGATTGCATGCAGAGGGGCTGCAGCACCCACCGCTGCAGCGGAGGGGGCCTCGGGCTGCTTTCTGCATCCCAGAGGCCTCGCTCTCTTCCAGGCTTTTCCTCTGCTGCTGCTGCCGCTGCTCCTGCAGAATCAACGCAGCCTTTTGCTTCGCTGCGTCCTCAGAAAGTCGTTGATTTCAGGCGTGCATCATTCATATCTTTCTGTAAGCGTAAACGTAATCTCCTACAATGTTTAAATGTTACAGATGCAGCAACACAAACTCAGATTAGATGGTTTCAGATTGTTTTCATGTAAAATGCTGCACAGCAAAACAGATGCACCATAAGACTTGTGATCCTTGCAACAAAACAAGCATTTAAGTCACAAGGAGGACGGTGAGGGAAAAGAAATACTTAACATTTGACATGCAGAATTTTTTATTTTATATAATTTAGTCCATTTTCTGGTTAAACCTACATTTAGTGTGTTTTCCACCATAATTCACACTACAAATTTCCCTTTAAAGAGCAAAATTGGTTGATTTTTACATAAATTACAAACAATCTTGACACTAAGCCAAAAACAAAATGCAAATAGAATAGAAACATCCTTTACTGAAGGATCAAAGTGACATTCAAAGCAAATCGACTCACAAAAACAGTAAGAAAGAATAGAAATACTGTACAGTACAACATTAATACAATGTAGTTATAAAAACAGTCCAGAGGAACTGAGTAGGTTAATTAAAAAAAATGTAAAACATTTTCATGTCTATTTGAGCTTTAAATGACAGAATATTTATAATTAGTGACAATAAAAACTGTGTAACAGTAAAGTCATACATGGATGTAAATATTTACGCCGTTTGTTGGAAGAAGTTATTGTTTCAGCGTTTTTAACTCTGCTGGGGGAAGGATGCGCGTTAATGCTGTTTAGTGCATTTAGGATGAATATATTATCAAAGAAAGCCTAAAATGTAAAATGAAAAGCATTAAATGAGGTTTTCAAGTTGAGCATTTTTCTTCTGCTGGATTCAACCGATAAGGAAACAGGAGAGCTCAAACGTTTGGGAAGAAAATCTAATTTTATAATTCACTGACATTCACTCCAACAAAAATAAGCATGATTTTATATATATATATATATGTATTTTAAAATCACTTATTAGGATGCATTTTTATTTTAAATGTTTGGATTTTTTTTTGCTTTTGATTGCATTTTCAAGCTGTTCTGACTAACAACTGCATGACACGGATTTTCTTTTCTTAATGTTGGACATAATTTTTGACTCTTGCAAATATTCTCAGCAATAACAACTAAATCATTCAACTCTTCTGTTATTTTTTCAGCTATATTCTGAGTAAACGTAGTAAATACATAAAACCCAGGTTGTTTTTGTAAGAAAGGCGTTGATCTGTAATGTAATGTGAAGTGGATAACGATAAACATTATTAACCTTTATTTCACCAGGAAAATCCCACTGAGATTAAAAATCTCTTACTAGAGAACCCTGGTTGAGCTACAGGAGATTCTATGTATAAATGATTCCTTCTGATGCAGAAGTGCTGCATGTTTCTTCAGATTTGGATAAATTAAAAGCCAGGTGATCATGAAAAATTATGACTCCTCGTAATGTAATGAAAACACGGCCGGCAGATTTCCAGACGCTGTGAGGATTAAACTCCAACTCTGGTCCTGGATGACAGGCAGCGTCTCCTTCAGGAAGTCCAGGAGACGGAAATCAATCTCTCATGGAAACTCTTTTAATCAAGCTCAGATTCTCTGCTTCCGCATCAGCATCTGTCTGCCGTCTCCGCTCCACTTTGTTGTTTTTGTCTCTTCAGACGAGCAACAAGTGCAAGTGGAAGAAGACCAAAGCTGGAGCTTCGCGTCACCCTGAAGCCGGCCGGCCGGAGCCGGCAACAACAGCTGCTGATGGCAAACAGACGGCGAGTCATCAACAGGGTATTTCGGCGTAAGTGGCAGTGGCTCTAAATCAGCAGCAGGAAGGGCCCTGACGTGTGCAAATAAACATGGAGAGTGGCCTGCGCCGTCCAGCTCCGCTCCGCTCAGGTCAGTGTTTCCTCTGGAGCATCCAGAAAACTGCAAAGGTGAAGAGATTTTGTTTTTCTTCAGGTTGAACTGCTTGCCTGCATGGAAATTTACATTTTGAATGTTTTTGTCCTTCCATTTAATTTTCTACTGCTTCTAAAAACAACCCAAGAGCTCAAAAAAAACAACAACAACAACATCCTGACATTTTTTTTGGCAATAAGTTATTTTTTTTTTTTTCTTTTTGGTGTCTGGAAAATGAGCCATATCAAAAACCTCCCGATTGTTAATTCAGATTCCGTTGGCGCTGCAGTGTTGCCTAGCAACCCCAGAAGCCCAGCCCCGTTGCCTAGCAACCCAAACAGAACTCCAGCACACTGAGTCAGGTGTTTTTACCGATTTACAACGGCTGCTGGAAAAGACAAGTGTTTTTGTTGTTGGTTCACCTTAAAAACACAAAATCTTACAAAGTATTTTTGGTCCAGTTTCCAGTGCAAATATCTTAGTACATTTGAAGTAAAACAAAACTAATGTAAGAGTAACTTTTGAGAAAGGCAAAAGAGCTTGTTTTAAGTCAACAATTTCTCTCAAGATAATTTATTCTGAAATATATTCCACATAGGTTTCTGGTTTTTTTTTTTGACTTTCTGAATAATACAAAAACTCCTCCTACCCTGTCAAAAACACCAAATCATAGCATGTATTTTTAGACAAGTTTCTAGTGAAAATGTCTTTCTGTTAAGGGAAAAATGTCTTGTTATATGTGACGAAATCTGCCAGATCGAGATTAGTTCACGTTTTCATAGGTGTTAAAAAGTTACTGACTTAAAACAACATCTCATGTCTTGCTGAAAGTCAGTTTTTTTAGTGCACTAAGATATTTGCACTAAAGAGTGGACCAAAAAGAAAAACTCAGTGTGTTTTTTGTAGTGAGCGTTTTGTTGCTGACTTTCCATCCAGAAGCCAGTTGCTGCATTCTTGTTGGTCGTGCAGGAGGCTCTACTTCTGCTTTTCAAAGACATACAGTTGTATAATTTTGATTCTGTTTGCAACTATTTTCACGTGGGGGGTGTGGCAAGCAGCGGATTATTTGGATTTAAAGTGGCAGGAGGCTCTAAAACAGATCATTTTGACTAAAATATTGTTATCTAAGCATAATCTAGTGTAAAAAATGTAATGAACATGCTTTGAATCGCTCATAGACTTCTCATGGAAGTCTAATAGGTCACCTTTAAAGAAAAAAGAAAAAACACACCGGGAAGACTGTCCCAGGTATCTATAACCAGAAACTGCATGAGGGTTGTGTGCGTGTGTGCGTGTGTGTGTGTGTGTGTGTAAGAGAGAGAGGAGGTGGGTGAGGGAGACGGGGAGGGTTTGGGTGGGTGATGAGGGACAAAAGGATCTTTTCAGGCCTGCCTCAGAGGGGTGGAGGTGGTGGTGTGGAAGGTAGGGGGGCAGAGAGATTTTCTTACCAATGATGCATGGATCTGACAATGCTCCTGGCTGTGTGTGTGTGTGTGTGACTGCATGTTCCTGAATGTTTCTTAAGAAAACAGAACTGATCAAAGTAAATCCCACACAGTAACTAAACAGTTAAATTTCTATACCATAAATCTTTGACGTTTTGCTGGAAAATGTTAATTGCGCCGATACGAAGGGCTGCAAGCCAAAGACAGCAGGAAGCCATTCAGGAAGCCTCTATGTGACACGGCTGAAAGAAATATTTATCTCCTTCTTCCACTCCTCTGAGTGATGGCTGACCTGGAGTTCAGGAACCAAGAGGAAGAGGAGGAGGAAGGACGCCGAAAAGGAAAAAACCCAAATATGAGGGTGTTAAATAGCATGTTACGCGTCAAATAAAGACCAGTTATATATGTCCTCCCAATGATGGAGGGAAATGTTAAAAAACGTATTAGAGAGAAGATGGAAACTCATAAAACAAGATAAGACGTGCTTTAGCTGTCAATAACGGACGTGCAGAGATGAAAAGTGTCCAGGAGGCGGAGGATCACATGACCAACCGTCACCGGCACAAAGCTCATCTCTGGTTGCTGAGAATCAGATATCTATATTTTTGGATCCCTCAACAGTAAGATGATATCCGTCAGCGTCGTTAGTCTGTCGGAGTCAGACAAAACAGTGACTTTAGCCCCGGGATGCGATTAGAAAAGCTTTACGAGAAAAACAAATGTCATTTTTAGAGGTGATAGATGAAAAAGGAAAGACACAAAAAGGATGGAAGAAGAGAAAAAAAACACAAAAAAGAACAAGTATTAGTCACTGATACTGGATTACCTAGTTAAATTACATGTAGAAATTCAAATTACTGTAAAGAAAAATATGTTCAGTTAGGAAATGATCACACTGCAAAAACACAAAACCTACTAAGTATTTTTGGTCTAGTTTCTTATATACACTTCAAATAAGAGAAAATAAACTTACCACTAACTTTTCAACAACATAATAGGAGACTATTTTAAGTAATTAATTCCTTAATTGATGAATAAGTATTAGTTCCACTAGCAGATTATTTCTTTTGTAACATGGGGGAAAAAAAAATCTTGTTATAAGTAAAATAATCTGCCGGTGAAACTTGTACTTTTTCATTAATATTAAGAAATTAATTACTTAAAAGTTACTTGTAAGTTAGTTTAGTCTTATTTGAAATGTAATAAGACATTTACACAAGAAACTAGACCAAAAATACTTGGTAAGATTTTGTATTTTTGCAGCGCCTAAAAAAGCACGTCGTCATTAACAACCTGAAATGAAATGAAAAAATGTTTAAAATAATTCCCGTCCTGCAGTTTCTGTAGGCTGATAGGTGAAAAGCAGCAGCTGGTGCTGCTAATAATTGTTAGTCTGAGCAACTATAAAACCGTTTTTCTGCTGTGAAGCACAAACACTGCAAAAAAAAACAACAAAAAAACAATTAAAAACTAACTAACCAAATACTTTTGGTCTAGTTTCTAGGGCAAATATCTTATTACATATGAAATAAGACAAAACTAAATTACAAGTAGCTTTTCTGTCAGTAATAGGAGCTTGTTTTAAATTAATAATTCCTCACATATTGTTGAAAAACGTTCTAGTTCTACTGGCGCCGTTACCTAGCAACGCTAGCCAAGCGCAGCCCGTCACCTAGCAACCAGTTCTAGTTTCCTCTGGCAGATCATTTCACTTATAACAAGACATTTTCCCCATGTTATGAGTGAAATATCCTGCCAGTAGATTTAGTACTTTCTCATCAACATTAAGAAATTATTGACTTAAACAAACTCCCATTACTGACTGAAAAGTTACTTGTAAGTTGGTTTTATCTTATTTCAAGTGTCCAAAGATACCTCCACCACAAACTAGGACAAAAGTACTTGGAAAGATCTGATGTGTTTTTTTCAGTGTACAGTAATATTTCAGTAATATCTGCCGTTTTTTTTTTTTTTTTTTTTGTCTTTTTGGACAATAACATGACCGTGCAACGAGGGGAGCCAGACATGTCTTTGTGCAGACACAACAAAAGGAAGCGGTGTGGTAGATGGGATTATGAAATCTATCCCACACTCCTGAGGGGCATCGCATCATCCATCCTTTAGGCTCACAAACAGCTCGAGTAACAGCCCCCGCTCCAACACGATGGTGCCCAAACCGCAGCTACCCTTCACAAGGACCCTGCAGCCACACAAAGTTTGGACTTTGTTTGACGATGCAGGAGTGACATCAGCCTGAATCCGAGCTGCCATCTTCCCCCTCCCTTGTTATTCATCCTAATACTGCAGGGTGGGATAAAATACCCCGGTTGGTTTCCCTACAAAAAAAAAAGAAAAAAGAAAGAAAAACATTCAGGAAATGAAAGTTGTAACACGATCCTCTGTGTGCCAAACGTCTCCCTGAACTGGGACAAAAGGTCCAGCAGAGAAAAGCTGCTGGGCCAATTTTAGCCTGTAGATGACGGAAGATGAGAGCGGGTGAAAACACAACGGACCAGGACAGAAAGACGGAACAACGGGAAACAAAAAGGACGTCCCGGGTTTGGTGGACCCCTCATCCAACTAAATGCATGAAACAAGCAAAATAAACGCACCATTCCAGCCCCGGAGGATGTTTTCTCCAGGGTTTAACCACATAGAAACTCCTTTTGTCTCCTGATTCAGAGCTGCACTGCAAAAACACAGAATCTAACCAAGTAGAGTCTACTGCAAGTACCTCACAAATAAAACAAAACCTACCTAAAAGTAACTTTCTTCAAGATGTATGAGTGTATTTTAAGTAAATAATTCCTAAATGCATTAATTTACCAGCAGATTATTTCACTTATAACATCAGAAAAAAGTCATAAGAGAAATAATCTACCAGTGGAGATCATGTAAAATTTTCATCAATATTAAAAGGTTTATTGACTTAAAACACCTTGAGGAAAATTACTTTGAAGTTAGTTTTGTTTTATTTCAAGACATTTGCACTAAAAAGTAAGTCAGAAATACTTGGTAAGATTTTGTGTTGTGTAGTGTAAATTACAAGTAACTTTTTAACAAGATATAGGAGTTTGTTTTAAGTAAATAATTCCTTACTCTTGATTTAAAAAACATGCCAGTTCACTGGCTCTCGTAACAGTAGAAAAATGTCTTGTATGAAACAATCTGCCAGTGAAAAGAGCATTTTTTTCATCAATATTAAGGAATTTCGACTTATAATAATCCTCCGTCTCTTGCTGAAATGTTACTTCTAAGTTATTCCTGTCTACTTTTCAAGATATTTGCACTTAAAACTAGACTGAAATACTTGGTGGGATTTTGTGTTTTGCAGCGTTCTCATCCAGATAAATGTTCCTGAGATGATGGCAGAGAAAGCTTTTAAATGGTCATTCTTTTTCAATGCTCAGTACACAATGATTAATCGATTATTGAAATAAACGTCAACTAATTGTTAACCTGAGCACACAGAATCTTAAAAAAGGGCATTTCCTGATAAAAACAACAGTCAGAGCAGTAGGGAAGCCAAAACTGAACAAAAAAATACATGCAATTTGTATTTAAGTTAAAAAAAAGAAAAAAAATGTTTGTATATTTGTTCTACCCCAAACAAGTGGCAGTTCTAGCCTCACCTAATTAAAGTTTGGTAAATTATGCACCTTTTTCTATCCAATTATTAATCCGTCAATCCATAAAACAACCAGCAGATTAAAAGATGCACTTTATTCATGTTAAGTCAGTCAGAAGTGGCTGAACCTTTTACATGTTGATGTTAGAAGTATTCTACAAATAATCAATAACAGCGTTCACGTTGTTATTGGATGGTTATTTTCTTATTTTTTAAAAAAAGAAATTGAACTATTGGTTTATTTGCATCTTTTAATCAATTTCTAACACTGTATAAAAATGTTAGAAATGAAAAATCTGCAGAATGTGTCGACTTTTTTATCCAATTAATCGATTAATCGTTATAATAATCCATAGATTAATCGATATTGTGTACATTTTTAGAAAATTATCCGACTCGGTTACACTTCTCTTGGATCGTAAATCCGATATTCCTCTTTCTAATGACTGCACAGGATTTTCTGTCATAGTTTTATACAATATGTCATTATTATTATTGCTATTATCGCTGTTATTGTTAATCTTGTTTTTAACACTTTTCTCTGAGGTCTGTCACAATAACAAATTTTGCTGGATGATAAATTGTCCCAGAACTTATTGCATTAAACAATAATATTGTTGTTTTTAGATCATTTTCAAATAATATAATAGTAATAATGGGACACATTCTGAAAGATAAATAAACTTTAAATTCCGATGAATATTTAAACACTGGAACTGGAAGACGTTTGAAATATCCAAAATAAATAAAGAAAACAACAAATAAAATGGATAGTTGAGACCAAAGCACCAAACCGAATCTGTCAGCTTTTGATAAAAAGAGAGAGAAAAGAGAAAATCGATAAATCAAGCAAATGAAAATGATAGTTTCTTTTATCATGCGATTATTGGATTAATTATTTATTACAGGCCTACTTGATGTTGCTGTGAATTTCCCCGTTTCCATTCTGTTCTCCTCTGTTTCAGTAGAAAGCTTGCAGCAGTGAGGATCAATGTGGGGCAGGACAGGATCGAACGTGGGGGCCGAATGCTGTGCTGGTGCTGCCACAGCTGAGCGGAGCATTTGCAGCATGGTGTCAGCGGGTGCTGGTAATTACCAGGCTCTACACCAGCCTGCCATGCGCTCTGGTATGCCAGCTAAGCTCTGTTATTAGGAGCGGAGCTGCCACCGGGCACACAAGCTCTTCCTCAGCAGACCCACAGATAAACCCACCAAAACGATCGCTGAGCTGCTCACAAATTACAGGCTGAGATGGTCAATCGGTTGGACTTTATACTATTTAGATGAAATGTTTACGATATGGGTAAGTTTTCACTTCTAAAGAGCTGGATGTGGGTCACTTTGGAAGATTTTAGTTACAGTTACACTTGCCTGGAGACGAGACAAGTCACGGAAATGATCATTTTCAGACAGAAACTGTTGGTTTTTGCAGATTTAAGAAGATTTGCATAAAAAACACAATGCAAAAACAAAATATTACCAAGTAACTTTGGTCTAGTTTCTAGTGCAAATATCTTGAAATCAAAGAAGATTCACTCACAGGCAACTTTTCTACAAGAATTATGACCTTATTGAAGTTAAAATGACTTTAAAATCAATGAAAAAGTGGAAGATTATTTCACTTAAAACATGAGGAAAATGTCGTAATAAGTGAAATAATCAGTGGAGCTAGTACTTTTTCATCCATTTTAATGCATTATTCATACATCCTTTGGTCTTGATATAGTGACCAAAATCATTGGTCACTATAACCTCCAGGTTGCTTCACAAGTCTGGAGGTGAAATGAATCAGGAAAATTATAATTTTCAGACAGAAACTGTTGTTTTCAGAAAATAAAACTGCATAAAAACAAGATGACTCGAGCATGAGTCAACGAATCTCTGCCATCAAGAAGCATCGTTTGAAATACCAGCAGACTCTGTAAACTGGAAACATAATCCACGCAATGACTGAGAAAATATGTGAATTAATTGAAAAAAATAAATAAAACGATATTTTTCCACATTTTTACTGTAGTCTTTGTATTTCTGCAACATCCTGCAATGTTTTCATTTATATTTCTGGATCGATTTTTAGTGGTGCGCTTCAGTCATGCCTGCGATCTGGAAGATTTGAAAGTACATGGTGTAAATGTTCAACTTTACAAGTGCTTCCATCTCATGACACCGCAGCAGTTTGATGCTTCGTGAGCCAAAAGTAACACAGGAGGCTGTCCTACCGCCCCTCTCTCTGCACCTTGGAGTTTGGCAGGTTTACGTGAGCTATGTGAACCAGGAACATCACTGAACTTAAACTTGGCAACAGCTGCAGAAACCGGAGACCAGATCGTTTAAATATAGACCTTTAAAATCCCAACTGGTGCCGTTACGCCGCCTCCGCACGTCTTTACACATGTACTTTCACACCAGCCTCCCAGTCATGTTGTACTCTCATTTACACTTGGAGGGGGGAAAAAACTCTTGAAGCTGCAGCTGGTTTGTTTGGACACAGAAAACAGAATCATGTTTTTGAAGTTTTTTTTATTATTATTGTTCTTGAAATTAAATTAAAATTCGTGACTAAAAGTAAGAAAACGTTTAAATAAAAGAAAACATACTCTATTATTATTATTATTGTTGTCAAAGGAGACATTATTTCTTCCCGTTCTACAGACTTTTCTATTGCAGCCCTCGGGTGACATCTTGTGGTCATACTCTGTTACTACAAGTACAAGTATCTGGTTGGTAGCGGCTGATTTGTGTGAAATTCTCTTAATTTCGATCAAATATTAACGACCAAAGTTATTAGTGCATTATTAATGACAACAGCTTTATGTATAAAACGCTTTAACAGCAGCCACAGCTGAAACAAAGTGCTAAACATCAGAGATAATTAAGATAAACTATAAAACTCAATTCAAAACACAATAAAACAACACAGCAGATAAACGGATAAAATCAACACCAATTAATAAATTAGAAAATTGTTGGACTATTAATTAGTTTCAGTAATTCAGTTCAAAAAGCTAAAAACTTCTATATTAGAGATTCATTACATACAGAGTGATATATTCTATATATTTTAAGTGTTTTTTTGTTAATTTTATGTTAATGGCTTACAGCTGAGAGAAAACAGAAATTTAGCTGCTAACAAAAGTAGAAAATGACATCAGAACAATAAAACATGATATTTATACAGAAATATGGAGCTCCTGAAACTGTCTATGGACTGCACTGCACATGCACCTCTACACTGCAAAAAACACAAAATATTACCAAGTATTTTTTGTAGTTCAGCAAGCTATAGGAGCTTGTTTAAATCATTATTTAAAATTGAGGAAAAAGTGCAAGTTCTACTGGCCGATTATTTAATTTATAACATGGGAAAAATATCTTGTTACAAGATCAAACGTCTGCCAGTCGACCTAGAACTTTTTAATGGATATTAAAAAACTATTTACTTAGAACAAGCTCCTACTTCTTGAAAAGTTATTTGTAAGATAGGTTTGTCTTATTTCACGTGTACAGAGAAAGTAGACAAAAATACTCTGCGATTTTGTGCTTTTGCAGTGGATAAAGCTTGTCAGTATAATGAAGCCAGTAAACAGCTGGTCAGCCTTTGGACACGGTGGACCAACACCAACAGCGGACATATGACCCCAACTTATCACTGCCTGTAGCAGCTTCACGCTGAACCTCAAGCAGCTTGGATTCTGATTCACCCCTGATATTTTAGAGTCGTTTTTGCCTTATAAGCCAAACTGAGGCTGAGGCAAAAACAACAAGCAGGAAAATTCTCCAACGAGTCCTGCATCAGGCCTGTAAGGTGATTTGGCAGAAACAACAGAGAAATCAACGATAAGGTCCAAGACTTTCACAGCCAGAGGGAAACGACGAGGGCCACAAAGTCTCATTGGATGTTGATAGGATGAGGTAGTTCTGTGTCGGACGCATTTTGCACAAAGCGGGTGGGTAGTGACTTAATACCGTTAAGCATTAGCATAAAAAGGTGCTTAAATGTAAAAATCGCCGTTACTGCAGCACGTTTCCATGCTGCCATAGAGCTAACACTGGGATATAAAATCAAGCATAACTTCCTTCACTTATTGATCTTTTATTTGACTGTCGTTATGGCAAAAAATTGGGATGTTTAACAACAGTGACCTTCATTCGGACGAACATGTGGTAGTTGCCGTCGATCAACCGGACATGAGGTCGGATGCAGGTCTTGATTCATCTCTTGCATTATTCCAGACTCCGTTTGGGTTTTGGAAACGTAACAAATTGTATCCCGCCTCTAAACGCTACAGAGGTAACAGCTGTCGGGATTGCATGTTCCCCACTGAAAATGTTTGACATGATTTCCTATTATTTTAGGAAATCAGCAAACCACAAGCTTATTTATTTAGCTTGTGGTTAGCTAACGTCTTGCTAACCACAAGACGTTGGCAATGACGAACCCCGCCAACGTTCCTCCAGATTAGGGGCGTGTACTTCTGTACAAACTGCGACCGCCGATTGGTCAGTTGTGGACAAATACCCTGGAACGATTATCAAGTGACGTCATCACACGCCAATTTCGGGAGAAAAAAAAAATCTCGTTTTTTGATAAAAGGTTTTGGTGGTAGCATGAGATAGTTTGTTGTCCGTGTCGAAATTGGTTTATTTCGTAAAACTGAAATGGAAACATTTTTTTCGCACCGCACGAGTCACATGATCAGCAACCGGATGTTAACACTGGGCAAAGCACGAAGAAGAAGACAACAGGAAGTAGTTGGAGGATGATTGCGCTGCATGTTTTAAATGACGTAAACGGTGATTTTAAGTGTGATTTTAGCTGCGTTTCTCATTTAATGAAATACCGGAATCGCGAAAGAGTGTTTTTTTTTTTTTTTTTACATTTAAGGAATATTTGCAAACTTTGTGCACACTTGTAATGGAAATGTAGCTAGTGTAGTCCGAGCTGCATTCAATGCATTATTCAATGCAGCAAGTTACTCAAAGCAAATAGAGAATCCAGAACTTTTACTCAAGTAAAAAGTAATATTTCATACTAAAATTACTCGAGTAAAATCCTTCTAGAAGTTTTTTTTTTTTTTTCCAAAAAGTTACTCAAGTAAATGTAAGTAGTTACAAACCAACTCTGTCCTGTACTGAGTTGAAGAATCTTTCAAATAGATAAGGAAGAGATGATAAATAAATAGATAATATGGCTAGAAGATCACAAAAAGCAACACATCACAAAAAATTCAAGAACAGATGACTGACAGAGCTGCTGGTATCTATCAGCCTGGAAGGGTTAAACAGCTAAAAGAGCGCCATTATTAACAAAAACAGAGTTAAACAGGAGAGACTGACCTGGTAAAATTACTCCAAGAACAAAAAGAACATCTAAAGCTCAGTTAAGGTCAGAGTTCATGATTCAACAATAAGAAAGACAGACTGGGAAAAATGGCCTCCATGTTAGATTTTGAAGGTGAATAAAAAAAAAACACACAATAAATAAATAAATAAAGGCCCAGCTCACATTTTACAAAAACATAGTTTTTACTCCCCTAATGACAACATACTCTGTGGACTGATGAGACAAAAGTTATTGAAATAGTGAAAAAATATACAATTGATGGAGCCATGAATTCTGCTCTGTCGCAAAAACACCTCAAGGAGAACGTCCTAGTTATGTAGAGGTCTAGTCAAAGTAGAAACTTAAATCAGATTGAGATGTTGTGGCAGGCCTGTTGTTCTCAAAAAGCCTCCAATTTGGCTAAATTAACTTAAACTGAGACAGTTCTGCAAAAAGTGGGCTACATTTAATCCACAGTGAAGTAAGGCACACAGTACCAGTTCCGAACACTTGGTGGCAGTCTTTCCTGCGAAGTGTTCATAGCCGGTTATTTAGTTATTGGCTCCCCTATTGGCAGATAGTAACATTTTCTTTATTAACTAAAAAACAGGAGACCCAAACAGCATAAATGCAATAATTACTCTCAATCTGGTTATTTCCTTCTTTGTTTGTTTTCATTTGTATTACTTATGCAAATAATTCATAATCGACAAAATTAATGTAATTTTTTTAAAATAAAAAACCGATTCACATGTTTTCTTTAAATATTTTTATTTAATTGTTGTTGTCTTGATGTTAAGAATTTTTTTGTAAAATCTAATTTTGTTGATCATGTTTGATTTGTAAAAGCAAACAAAGGTGAAAACTTTAATAGGCACTGTACATAACAAAGAGATAATGAGTAAGTAAACTCCTTCCTTCCTGTAAATAAAACAATCTATAGATGTTAAAATAACAAGTCAGCAAGAAGATTATATGGTCTGATTCTTTCATTATTACCTCAGGATGGGGCTCATGTGACCCTGTAGCTTGAATGAATAACATGACATCGAACACTGTGTGTATGAAGTTACATTGAAACAGAAAATAACAGTGAAAAGAAAACAATTTCAACTTAAAAAAGGAAAACAAAGGAGCATTTCATGGCCCCAAATGACCTCCAGCAGCGGCAGCTTCCTGCTCCACTGTCAATACTAGCAATCCCACAATGCACCACGATTTTTCTTTCTAATCCGAGGCTTCTGGCGGCGTCTTTCAAAACAAAAGCCCCCAGAGATAATGATCGGCTCTCGCATTGTGCTGCGGCGATATGCGCACAATCAGCGATCCATATTTCTCCAGACAAGTCACGAAACGGATTCATTTAAAGAAAAGAAAAAATAACACTAAAAGGAACTAATCACTGAGCTCCTTAAAGCTGGAAACACAATGCGGTCAATAAAGTCTCATCTAAGTTAGTTACGTCATAAGTATTCAGACTGTTGATTTGCTCAGGAAAAAAGTAAAGTTGTTCAAACTTCTGCATAACGAATTAAATTTAAAGTTTGTGTGAAAGTTTCTTTCTTTTTCTTCTTTAAGTGGATAAAACATAAAGCAGCAGCTCACAATAAAAATATATGATTGTGATAATAAGCAGGAGCCCATGGCGCTGAAATCCTGATGACGTCACGTCCGGGTTGTTGATCTATAACTCGTTTTTCCTGCATATTCTTTCTCAAAATGCCGAACCTAAAGATTTGTAATCACTGTAGGATATTGAAAAATATTTAAAATACCCCGTTTTGTGTTTTTATTTCTACATTAGAGGTTTCCTGAGTCTCAAATTGTGTTTTAAAACCATTTATGTTTAGCGTAGAATAACCAAGTTTGTGGTTTTTTTTTCTTATTTGTGAGCAGAATCTGAAAAAAATCCTGTCAGTTTTAGTATAATTAGTCAATTCCAATGTACATATAAAATACGGTTTTTACATTTTATGTTATTTTAAATAGAATGTAAAACTTGTTTAGCAATTTACATTTTACCGTTTTCTTTGCCAAATGAAGTCTATGGAGCTAAATTGGAGCCATAAAGTTTGTTTAAAAAAAAAAAAAAAAAATTTAATTGAAAAGTTGTTTTTAAATTCAATAATTATTTTTAAACTGAAAGTATGTGTTGAATTTTAAAAGTAATTTTAAATTAAATTTCACATTTTTATTTTCTGTTATTTTTTTGATTTCAAAATAACTTTTCAGTTTTAATTCGTTTTTTTTTTTCTCTTTGTCTTTTGAGCAAATTTATGACCCCAATTTGTCTCCATACAGTGCCAAATTGGGCAGTAGCAAATTTACTGGATGTGCTTTAAAAATAGTTTTTTCGTGGCCTGAACTGACTTCATTTTCTTGCATTTGGAGCACAACCTGGTTTCTGCAACACATAATAAGTTACCTCACCTTTAGCTGCTAATAAAAAAATATTTTACTGATTTGACCTCCAAACTTGAAGTTTTCCACCTTAAAGACTTTATGGCAGCCTCTAATGAGTTTAACTTCTGTTAAAAGAACAATTAAACTTTCTCTAGGCTGAAAACAATATATTTTTTTTCTTACCCAAAACTCAGAAAAGCGTTTTCCCTGGAGGTCAGAACCATTACTGTCAACATTTTACAGCATCTAGGTGCCAAAAACACCAAGTAAATATAATTACTAGTTGCTAATAATTAATGTGGCTCAGTGAGAATCATGTGAGTTTTTGTTATTTATTGGAGTTATTTTCTTTCCTCTGTGCAATTTGTAAAAAAAAAAAAACAGTTATTGAAATCCTGCAACCCAAATCTTGTTTTAAAGCCTCCCCAAATATATTTTAGTTTTACAAAATGGAAAAAAAAGAACATATAAGGTGAAAGATCTCCATCTTTTAAAGGTTTAATGAGAAACATATTGTTTAACTATCGGTTTCCTACATTTATCAGCTGAACAGAAAGTTGAGCGAACATTTAAAGAACTTTGTTTCTTTCCCAATATTTATATTTTAAATGACAGTAAATATAACATCTTCGTCTTTGTCACTTTGATGGAGATTTTTAGACGCAGAATATTGTTTTGATTTGAATTCCAGCTACAACTGGAATGAAATACATGTAAATCATTTTCTTTACATGCATTCTTGAATTTAAAGAGGATTTATTTGCTGTGCATCCCTCGAGATGAATTGAATTGACTATTTTTCAGGCAGGCTTACATCAGAAGAGATAGACTACTGTCTGACTACTGAAGTAATTCATATATAAACATGCTTTTCATCTCTTTTTAGTCCATGAATTTCAACATGTTTGTTTGTTCAAATAAAAAATTAGTGTGTTCCAAAAATCCAGCCTCTTGCTCTCTTTCAGTGAGGAGCTCAGTGGCTGCATTGCGCTTTTGTGCGTTTTTCAAAATCTCTGCACAGCAGTTGAGGGATGGTTGGAGCGCCGAACAACGCAAAATGTGTTCATGGCAGAATACAGTCCCAGTTTCTGCATTTCTGACGGAATCGCTTCTTAAAGCTGCTGCAAAATCTCCCTGGAACAAAAAATACATTTGCTGAAGGTGAACCGAGCGTCCATTTCTGTTTGTGTAAGTCTAAGATATTTGCAACAGTTAAACATAAATAAACAGGAATCATCATGAGAAGTCGAACTGCATTTCTGCTGCTGCATTTCTCTGAACAGAAGTGAAATCCTCAAAACTACTAAAGCAGTTTCTCACTTCTGTGAACAAGTTTCAGCTGCTTTCGTACATCCACGCAATTTTCTGCTTCTTACTTTATTTTTAATTTCTTATATCATGTTAATCAAAGTTTACTATCTATTGAAGAGTCTCAACCTCCACATCGTTTGAGAATGAGGTTGTCATATTATGTCAAACATAATTCTATATGTTTCTATTGGAGATGTTTTTCTAAATCTGTCCTGAATTTGCAAATCGCTCCCAAATGAACCCTGAGTTTCTCCAACGTAGGTAAGTGTATGTGGAGCATTCGCTGTAAAAACACAAAGTCTTACCAAGTATTTTTGGTCTGATTAGAACGAATGTCTCAGTACACTTGAAAAAAGACAAAACTAACTTAAGAGTGACTTTTTAGCAAGATAACGGAGCTTGTTTTAAGTACATAATTCCTTTAAGGATAATTTATTCAATAATATCTTGAACTTATGCTGCTGATTTTGTCTGTTTGAACAACATAAACTCTAGTCTTTGGTCTAGTTTCAAGTGCAAATATCTTAATACACTGGAAATAAGAAAAAAAACAAATTTATAATTTACTTTTTAGTAATATACAAGAGAATTAAGTCAATAATTGTTTAATAGTGTTGAAAAATTTTTACTGGCAGATTAATTCACAATCTGGAACTACTACTTATTTATCAATATTAATGGATTATTCACTTTAAACAAACTCCTATGTTTTGTTAAAAATTTACTTATAAGTTAGCCATGTCATATTTAAAGTGTAGAAAGATATTTGCATTAGAAACTTGACCAAAAATAGTTAGTAATATTTTGTGTTTTTGCAGTGTTAGATCAGCCAGTTTTCTGAAACAGCTCAAAGTTGAATCTCATGAACCATCAACTGGCCGCCATATACACTGCAAAAACAGAAAATCTTACCAAGTACTTTTCCACTGCAAATATCTTACTTGAAATGAAACAAATCTATCTTACAAGTAGCTTTTCATCAAGAAATAGGAGCAATAATTCCTTAATATTGATGACAATGCTAGTTCAATTGGCAAATTATTTCACTTATAACAAGACATTTTTGCAGTGTAATAACAGAAAACATCTGGCAATGGATCTAGTATCGTCATCAATATTCAGGAATTATTGCTCCTATTTCTTGCTGAAAAGCAACTTTTAAGTGAAACAAGATATTTGTACTAAAATCTACACCAAAACACTTGGTAAGATTTTGTGTTTTTGCAGTGTATCTCCTTATGAATGATTTAGAGAAAGAAACTCTTCTTTTCAGGTAACCCATGGAGGTTTGCTGTTTCAGAAATCCACTTCCTATTTTTGCAAACATCGACAAATTCACCACAACACTGGAAACCAAGATCACTCCGCGGAGTGTGGGCGGAACCAGCCGCCACCAGGGGGCGTCACTGACATTTCCGTGTTCAGCTGTTGATGAAGACCATTGTTCTGTTCGGCAGAGCCTTCAGAACCTGAGCATCATGCCATTGTCTCCCATTGTCTGCGGATAAAGCCGGTGGGAGGAGAAACACCAGAGAGACGCATCCAAACCCTCCGAAGGTCGGAGGGTTTTGTCACCGATTTGTGACCTTTTGGCTCAAAAAAACGCCTCTTCTGTCATCCGACTGAGATATTTTGATTACGTTTATTTATTTCGAATATCCCGATTGCAAAAAAAAAAAAAATAAGAAATCAAACAAAAAACACGCGATCTGGGTTGTAGAAACAGTTATTAGTGGAGACAGGATGAACATGAAGGACACTTCTCCTCACTCAAAATATCTATATTTACGCAAAAAAAAAAAAAAAAAAACACAATAATGGCGCTTTCCCCCCTTATTTGATTCCCACAGAGAGCGTTAATGTAATAAAAGGAATCCTCAAATGACTCTCAGGCGCAAACCTATCATTATCCTATGGACTATAATATTCTTTACACGGAAAGCATTCATAAGCAGTGAACCGCGCAGCTGCGAGACAATGTAGCCTAGTTATTATATCTTACACTCTGATCACCGACCATTGGTTGTTTGTTCCCTCTGTGGCTCTCAGATACAAAAACTCTTGTCTTTAAATCACCCATGTGGTTCAGTTCTGCGTCAATCTGCACTTTCAGTTCAGAAAACACAAATTTCTGCGATTAAAATCAATTAAAACCGCCCAAATTGCTCATTAAAACAGAAACCTTTAGGGATTTAGAGTCAGGTGCGCGCAGGCCCAGCAGTATTTTATCCACCGGTAATTTTAAACAAAGCAGCCCTGATGATTAAATGTTCCTGATAGTTCAGTGATTCAGTAAATAAAAAGCAACAGGAAGCAGCAGAGCATCACAGAGTTCAGTTATGAGACGATATTTTAGCATTTTCCTCAAATGCGGAACAGAGAGACCCGGAAATTAAAGGCAGTTACTGTCTTAATAATAATAGATAGAGCTACTTGGCGAAAATTAAATCAAATGTATACAAAAAAAAAATGTTAAAATTGTCTATTTGAAACGACATTAAAATAAAATAAAAGCCTTGTGACGCAAATAATCAACATTTGCTTGTTTTTTGTTGGCATATAACTACGTTTTTACACCTTCACACAGATCAGATCTGGAAAAAAATATTACATTAATATTGAATTTTCTTATTTTACTTTACTTTAGTCTCGTTAAATAAAAATAAGTGTTAAGATTCAGCGGAAACGAGACGAAATGTGCATTAGAGGAAAATATAAACGGAAAAATATTCTTGTAACAGATAAAAAGCTGCAACAGATTGTGTTAAAAAAAATCACCATTGTTGTTATTATTGTTATTATTACGGTTTTTATCTGCAAGGTGGATCCAGTTCGAGCCTAAATGTTCGCAAACATCCAAGCATCCATTCAGTTCTGATTACATATCGATAAAAACACTTATAAATATAGTTTTTGTTTAATTATTAGTCTCTAAAACGCGAAGAATTTAAATTTAATTTCCTGTTTTAGGCCACTGCAAGCAGAAAGTTAGGTGGTTTATAGTCAGGTAAGAAGATAACAATTAAATCCTTCAATGTGACAAATGAGTGCACACACACACACACACACACACACAGAGAGAGAGAGAGACGCACACACACACAGGCGCACACACGCCGGTGAAGTTGTGCTCCAGTCTGTCCTCTCTGCAGCCTTTTCTTTGGAGAGGAACCCGCGGTCGCTTCCCGGCACAAAGCAGCGGCGGGGCCCCTTTTGTCCGGACTGGGACCCCGGACCCCATCATTAGCGCTGATTACCGCTGACCAGTTTGACAACCTTATTGACTGCTGGAAAGACTTTTTCATCTACTCTCCCTGTCGCCTTTGCTCTCAATAGAAACGGAAACATTTAGCTTTTTTGTCCCAGTGAGTTTGAAAAAGACGCAGGGAAAAAAAGAAGAATAAGAAGAAGAAGAAGAATCTGTTTTTCATTTTATTTTCCACCAATGTTGGAAAGGAAGGGGGGAAAAAGGTGGCTGCGAGATAAACAGTAAAAGCAAAAAAATATTAGAGATTCTCACCTTAAAACAGGACAGAAAATGCAAATGTGCGCATCAGTTCTGCGCACTTCAGCGGAGTGTTGCTGAAATAATGATTAGAGGTGCTGCAGCGCCAATTAAAAGATTCATTGCGGTCTGATTACGCTGACGTCTTGGGAAAATAGACACTTGCACGTTTTAAGGAGGCGCATTTTTGTTGTTTTCGTGCATGCGCAGAGCAGCGGGCCATGTTTGCAATCTGCTGCGCTGTTTGATCTCTGTGATCTCTCCCGGGGATCATCCGGGTTAGTGAGCCGGCCTCTCGGTGACCTCTCCCTGTCACCCTGCATTACGGGACGCAGAGCATGTTGGCCAATTAGACCTCGCTCTGAAACGTGTCAGTGAACGCAGCACCGTGGCGTTAAAATCCTCCTCACCCCTCCAAAAAAAAAAAAAAAAAAAAAAAAATCTCCCAAACCAAAACAACCCAAAGGATTCCTGATTTAAAACCGAAAATCAACTAATTCTGCTCAAAAAAGAGGCTAAACTTACATCTTTCTTGGTCAACAGTTATTTTATTAAGTTATCTTTACCTTTTTTTGCTTTTTTTTTTACTGAAACACAACGTCACTAAAGCGCGCATGCTCAACAGGTTCACCTGTGTACAAGGTATGTATTAAAAACACCAAGCAAATGAATATGAAACTCGAAGAGACAATAGAGCAGATCGTTTTAAATAAGCAAATAAACATTATTTATAAAACTTTAAAGTAAAAATATCACAGTTCTTCTTTTCAACATGAAATACCCACAGAGAACAGCAGGTCAGGCCGGTTTGGATGGACACGCATCCCTCCTTTCAATCCTTCTTTCTTTCTTTTTTTAATATATTTCTGTCCCTTTTTTAAAAAATTTCATCTTGCAGCGCCATTAGTCCGTCAAATGTCCGGTTTCAGTTTCCACGCAAACAAACGTATAGGCCTGAAATGGCACCCACGAATGGCGGGTCCCCTCATGTTTTGGCAGCCGTCAAATGTCAGTGTGTGTTTATATATGTGTGTGTGTGTGTGTGTGTGTGTTTTAACTCGACGCAGGCACTGTTACTTGTTTTATTAGATTGTCTTTTCCCCCTTTAATCGGTCAGTTCGCGCTGCTCAGATGTCACATTCACTGTCGCTGGAGGTGATGGAGATGGCCGAGGCGGCCGCCTTGCTGGACAGGCTGGCCTCCGGGCTGGAGGAGTTCCCTAAGCGGTCCACCGTGCCGTCCTCATCCGCCAAGGAGCGAACCGAGCCGCCGGACAGAACCTGCTGCTGTAGCCTGGACGGAGGGCAAGCAGAAGGAGAGACGGAGAGGCGTAAAACAGGCCGCCATGATGGAAGTCCGTCCGGTTATCCACGGAAAATTTAAATAAAAGTATTTTAGGGTATTTATAAAATGATTCCGTGAGATCTGGTTATTTTTCTTCCGTTATTTTTAGCTATTTTAATAAGCAAATCAATTATAGCTGGGATATTTTAGCATGATTATCGCAAAAAAATATATTATTAATCAGGTTTTAAACAAGCTGCCATGATGGAAGCCCATCCGTTTATCCACTGAAAATTAAAATAGAAATACTTTAGAATATTTAAGAAAATATTCAAAATTATATA
>CAEGAE010060997.1:0-77449 GCA_903067095.1 Girardinus metallicus | reverse complement strand
CTGTCATTGCCAACAAAGGATATATTACAAAGTATTGAGATGAACTTTTGTTATTGACCAAATACTTATTTTCCACCCATATTTTCAAATAAATTCTTTAAAATCAGACAATGTGATTTTCTGAATTTTTTTTTCTCATTTTGTCTCTCATAGTTGAGGTCTACCTATGATGTCAATTACAGGCTTCTCTCATCTTTTTAAGTGGGAGAACTGGCACAATTGGTGACTGACTAAATACTTTTTTCCCCACTGTAGATATGGGTTTGGAACACCTCGAATACCTGTCTGTGTTGTAGAGGATCTTCACTGAAGACGCTCTGTTGTTGCATCTTCTTTTCCTCCCATCAGCTCTAGAGGCTTCAGAACATTCAGAAGAAAAGAATCAATATTCTTCAGTGGATCTACACTGAAAGATCTAAAACGGAAACTCTGAGGAACAGAGCGAATACAGCCCTACGTAGGGGTACACCAACAAATCGGTCCTGGTTTCCTTAGTTTTCTATGATTTTGATTGGCGAATACTTACAGGAAAAAAAACAATCTTATCTACCTCTGCAAAAGTAAGAAATTCAGTCCCTGTCGATTTTATTCTGGCTGACTGAAAGACCAGCCCACCATATCACATTTGCATAACACCAGTCACCCCACTGCTGCTAACTTAGCTACTTTGCCACAAAGTTTCACCACTGCACCTATTTGGCTTCGGTTTCATAAACTGTACGATTGATTGGTAATCATTTATCCAGGCAACTGTAGAGGTATCCACTGTCCACAAGAACACCATCCTCATAGAGCTGCGTGGTTGGCCTAGAGCAAGGTCCACCAACACGGTGCCCTTGGCCACCAGGTTGCCCCTGAAGACGACATGAGTTGCCCTTGGAGCTGTTCCAACAGTAGATAAATCCTTAAAAATATTAGTGTGTGTATCAAACTGGTAGCCATTCCTATTACCCAGTAGATCTCAATTGTTAAAAGTTTGAGAAATCCTTTAATCTCCATGGCAACCAGTCAGCTGTACAAAACGCCTGGGTAGACTTAGCTCCGCCTTTGAGGCACAGCTCTTCCTCACAGTTAGTGTTTCTAAGCTGCTGAGCTTCCCCTCCCCATCACTCCACCACTGAGCTCCTTCAGACTAGCCAGTAGCAATTAGCAAACACCTGGTGGAACTGTTCATCAGTTGAACTCTTTATACAAGCTTCTCAGTGCAACACTGGTAAAAACGTTATTAAAGGTTTTCATTACAAAGTCAAATTTCAACTGGAATTTATATACCAATTGAAGGTAATAAATTACTTGATTGTGCTATAAAATGGCACTTTATGCCTGGAAAATACATAATACCGCCCCCTTTAAAAAATAGAAAAACTGTGTTGGCAGAGAATTCTAAGCTATTTAAATTAAAAACATTAACTTTTAGTGGAATTTATAACTTAGGTAACAGAATCCCAACCTTTGTTTTTGTTTTGTTAGATAGCATTCGTTAAGCGATTCAGACAAAAAGAATACAGTAATGATTTGAATAATCCTCAGTTGCTGCCCCAGATACATTATCCACACACTCAGACATGCTCTTTGATTTCTCTGATAACTTCGCCCCCCTGGGAACACATCCGTCTTCTTAACTGACTGTGTGTGCACACGCTCTCACATACACGCACACACACACACACACACTGTAGAAACAGAACTGACTCAACTATTGGACTGTACCACTTTCACCACAACAGGGGCATGGTTGTGGCAAGTCTTTTCAGCCTCCTTCCTGTGCTGAATGTTGGGTGGGTGGCTGGCTGTGAAACATGAGCCTCATAAGCCTGGGAGCTTATGAGGAAGGGTCTGGGCTGGGGAGCCGAAGTGCGGGTGAAGGGTTCTGGTTGCTAGGCAGCCAGCCGATCGGAGCAAGATGCTCATTGGCTCGTGGTGAGCAGGGAAGAGCGGGTAGAACAGACGGGACTCTGTCATAAGCCAACATTAACGGCTTGTTTTGTCAAACCGAACACAGAATCGCTTCCATTACAGTGACAGCAGGATGTGCTACAGATCATCATGATCATCGAGTGTTTCATTTGTGAAGCAACGCTCATGCACAACCTTGGTCACAACGATGTTAGGGAAAACAAAACATTTTATTTTCTGAAAATCTTTAATAAGTGTGGATATGAGGATGATTTTTTTCTTGAATTTTTGTCTGCCTCAAAAAAAAAAAAATCTCTGAACTTCAGCACTCAGCCGATGACTGAATCTGTTGGTAATTACAAGGAAAGAGAAGAAAAGCACTGAGTGACACAAAGAGGTAGAATCTCCCAAACACAAAGACTTAAAAGAACAAACGGGAGATGAACAAGGGCATAAAAAAGAATAAAAAAACATCACTGTCACTGTCTGAACAGAGAGAGAGAAGCTGGAAAAGCCCAGCAACAAGGCATGCCTTAAATAGCTAGACGGTAGGAAATAACATGACGCTGGAGAAAGCCTAATAGCTCTGAGCATGTGTTGCGTTGCACTAAGCATGCATAGCCACAGTGCTGACAGCAACTTTTAGTCATATGTTATAACGCATGACCTACAGATGAAGCCTGACTGTGAAGGGCCGGGTGGTGGGTGGCAGACATACTAGCAGCAAGTCTTAATTTCCAAATGCTTCTGTTTGTGGAGAAAGAAACAGAAAAAATGAACTCCTGTCTGGGTTCAGGACTTGTGTGTGTGAGATTCAGCTTAACATTAAAAAGAATTGTGAAGGATAAGAAGAAGCACAAAGCCAGGTGAGTAAGAAGCAGTTCCAGTTAAGACCAAACATATCCATACACCTGGCAGATTTAACTTTAAAATAATCTTTTATAGCTCTAAGTAATGGGGACACACTGCTATGAAAATCTGGGCCGATATCAATATCTGATATTAATTTTGCTGCTTTGGTCAATAACTGATATTGTATGTATTTATATTACACACATATATAAATATATCTCTACATTTTCAACACCTTTAAAAAACACTGACTTTGCCTCTGATTCTGTTTCAAACTCCTCACAGTCCTGACTCACCAGTACTGTCACATGACCAAACACAACATGACCAACTTCCTCCATTCCCCCTCAACAAGATGGAAATAAGTTTCGATCCATTTTTACTTATCAGACCGATATAGATATGTTTGGAAAATGATATCAGCCGAAGCGATGTTAGCAACCCCGAGTAATATTCATGTACTGAGAACCAAACTTGGTTCTGATAGAGAATTTGTGGAAGAGAATAGAGAAAGAAAGAACAAGTTCTTCTCCCAGCAGTAATGTTAGAAGTAAAAACAGTGGCATGTTTCAGTGCTACATTTATGTAGCTTGTTGCCTTCATAAAGAACGCACCGCTTCAGATACTAGAGCCGCACTAGAACCGACACTGAGCCGAGCTGTTAAATATAACTTACAGCATCCATCCATCCATCAACCCATTTTCTAACACCCTTGTCCCTAGTGGGGTCGGGAGGTGCTGGTGCCTATCTCCAGCTAACGTTCCGGGCGAGAGGCGAGGGACGCCCTGGGCAGGTTGCCAGTGTGAACAGGGTAACTTACAGCATCCTCCTTGCTAACAGGGAATCTGGAAAAAAATCTCCTTATTACAGCAGCACAACCTCACACTGAAAAAGTTAATCCAGGTACCCACCAGTTTGCTATGGAGATTGTTTTGCCTCCCTTACGATCCTTCTCAGTGTGAACATAAACTTTCATCCATAGTTTTTATTTATTAACTATTTAATAACAGCTACAATATTGCTGTGCATGCTTGTTACGGCCGGTCATAAAGGTTTGTTGCTGCGATACTTATCTTCCTCGTCTTTTCATTTATCACTCCTTGTCAGCGAAATCACCCCATAAGGTCATTTTCACAAGGATCAAATAATGAAAGCTGCGTCTGTTTAATTCAACTCTCCCACGGAGAGGAGGAACATAACAGTTCCAATGAGCCTGACAGTCTGTCCAACTGCACAGGCTGTGCTGAGGTGCAGCAGGTCTGATTTTTGCTTTAGTTTTTCAGTATTAAATGAACTAGTTCAATGTGAAAAGTATTGAATGAGGGATGAAAAGTATTGAATGAGGGAAAATTCTAACATAAAATGCTTTTAAGTTTGCTACGTATGCTGGCATATCTAAATATGTAAGCTGTGTGGTTTTAAACGTGAGGAAATATGGAAGATTTTGTGACACATCACGTTCACACCTTTGTAGCATACATGTCACTTTTGATACATTCCCATATCAGAGACTGTGTGTTGGGGGAAATTCACAGAGTTCTGCTGTCTCACAATAAGGTCCATTCCTTTTGCCTTGATGTCATTTTCTTGTTTTATGTACTTTCTCTTTTTCATATTTTAAGATTAACTGATCATCTGCCAATGAAATGTCAATTGTTGCCTCCAAGTGGTCAGATAACTATTCATCAAAATAAACAGAAAACATTTCACTCAAATGTTTAAGTTTCAAGCACTTCAAGCATGTGTCAGCACATGCTGATAAAGTGTGCGCTTTATCAGCGCCCACAGCACAGCATATTGTGAAATCAAAAAGTGTTTCTAATGGGTCATTGCTGCAATTTTTACATACAAACAAGTGTAGTTTACAGGTCTGTCCAACACAAATTCATCGCAGCCAAGTTTAGCTGGTGACCAAATATTGTGTGCTACAGTATTACATGTATATTAAGGCAAAGATGGAAGGCTACTTTCCATTAGCATCTTCTCTTCCTATGCCAGGGAAAAAGGCAGACAGCAGTTTAAAGAGGAAACAAATGTTGATCTGTCACTGTTCTTTTGTTCTTTTCATTATTTTATGTCTTCTCCGCCAGTGTGGCACTCAAAATTGTTGGCGAGACCCAGCAGATTTACTTTCACAAGCGGAGCAATACGGCTTTTGCTATGATGCTCTACTTGAAATATATATAGACTTCAATGGAAAATGCTTCGGGTTTATTTCAAATGTAATGGGCATGGAGATGGAAAAGAAAAGAGAAAAAAATGAAAGATAGGTAGGGAACAGAGTAGAGGAGAGAAAGATGTAGAGAATACAAGTCACCACTCTAGAAGTCTGCTTCTATGTCTACAGAAAGAGAATACTGTTTCTTTTTTCTACTAAAAAACCGAAATTCTGCCAATAAGCCAACACAACAATGCAAATTACTATTTCCTTTAGTGATTCAAAATTAGAGTCTTAAACATATTTAAAACTGTGTGTCAAGTTCAAAGCATCACATTCAGAGTCTCTTACTAACTCCACCAGACAGTCACATGCTGACAGCGACTGAATAGTGCTTCACAAGACTTATAAAAGGGAAAGATTGTGGAGCTCTAATATCATAAGATCTTGTTTCATATCTACTTATCAGCTTGCCATCCAGGATTTAGCTAAAATGAGTTTCCTTTTGCCTCAGTTTTGTCACCTGCAGCACCGATAAAAAGAGCAAAAGTAATTATTGACACTTCATCCACCAACACTTTTACTCCTAACGGTTCATTATCTCTGCTGCATTTATCTTTACTTCTTACCACAATGGAAATATAAACTGAAATTTCAAATACATTAAAAGGCTTTGAATCAGTTTCTCAGATTTGGAGGTGAGTTTAAAATTTGTGCAAATGATTAATTTTGGCCAGCAGAAAGGCACCACTATCCACCTGCTTCAGATCTATCCTTGGACTTTGGCTCATGTGTTCGTCCTCTGTGGTGCAGATGGCTAATCTGCCAAAAATAAAAAAAATATTGATAGCAATGTCAAAGCAGCCTCATTATTTCTGGAAATACCCCATTAAGCCGTTAGCTTGCAATCACAAAGAAAGTTTGCTTTTCATTCTTACAGCCTTAAAATGTCTTAGCACAGAAGAACGGAGGACTTGTAGAGGCCCGTCATGGTTACCATGTGATGCCTCAGTCTTTTTTGGCTGATCTCCTTACAGCCTTCTTTCTTTCATCTCTAGGACGAAACCTGACACGGTATCTCAGCCCCATTGCTAATTAATCTGCAGCGAAAGAGCTTTTTAAAAACACCCTGGCACCACGAGGAATTGTTGTGAACCTGCCATGAGTGCTACGCTGTGGGAACAGGAGAAAAGGGAAATAGAACATGTAATATCACTGCCAGACTGTAGAGGTCGAGCATAGGTCACCGTTCCTCAACCGCAGAAGTGTGACATGCTTTAGATATGCTGAACAATAAGGCTGTTTGGCTGCTTCTGCAGTTACATTAGCTACCCATAAAAGAATATTCAATAGCACTGATAGCCTAGCAGCTGGTGGCCAGATGATACTTTTCTTCTGGCTA
Source organism: Girardinus metallicus (assembly GCA_903067095.1). Classification (NCBI taxonomy): domain Eukaryota; kingdom Metazoa; phylum Chordata; class Actinopteri; order Cyprinodontiformes; family Poeciliidae; genus Girardinus; species Girardinus metallicus. Next base: position 71,140 of record CAEGAE010060997.1, on the reverse strand, counting down.
TCAAGGGGCGTTGAGAGGAAGCTGAAGCATGAAGGGGACGGGGGGAGTGGTTTTAATCCCCTCTGTCACAGTGCACTGCTTTGTCTGAGCCATCAACCTTCCATTTCTACCGTCTTCCTTTTTGCCTCGGCAGCCCAACGTCGGCTAAACTGGAACTGACAGCTCAGAATTCAAACTTCTTTAAAGCGCTTACTTTTTAAATGAAAGATATTCTTCTGTTTACTTTTTTCATGTCATTCTCAGATGGACTCGTTTGTGTCACAATAAATAGATACATTGTGCCGGAGTTGCAGAGAGAGACAGATAACAACCATCCCTCCCAAAAGAAAAGACGAGGAAGAACTTTAACATTCGCAGAAAGCACATGAGTACGGCTGGTGAAAGTGGAACAACTAAAACAAACATAATTAGAGTGGAGGAGATGTCAGACTGTCTGAGTGGAAGAAAACACGGCAGACCCAGAAAAACTGTCAGGGGAAAGAAAATTCAGGAAAGATGCAAACTACTCCCTGGAGCTGATGCCGCTGTGTGTGGAGGCAAGAGGTCCAGTTCAGTATCAGCGAGGCTGTGGATGGCACAAGGAAATAAACTCAGAAAGAGCAGTACTGACCAATCCGGTCAGTTCTGCTCATTCAAACCACTCAGTCCTGCAAGGGTTTGGGACCGTTCTAGGATGAATGATCCACTACCGGGTCACAATACATGTTCATTTTTTACAAATGTTAATAGCATTTTTTTTCTACAGAAATTCTTTGTGTTACACACAAAAAAACGCTTTGGAGGACAAGCCTGAAGTGGAGCACTGCCAAGCTGAGACCACCTAAATCCAGAAGTGCGGAGACAGAAGGTTCTGCAAGGGTTTGTTCAGAAATAACTCAACCCTTTCTCAGTCTCCTGGAGAACAACAAAACCTCAAGTTCAGTATTTAATAACCACAGATCAATACATCATCCATTAAAAGTTCTGCTGCCCTCAGCTCCCTGCTGGTGAAATCATTGAGGACAGTGGAGTTTTAGACTGTGGAACAGATTTTAGAAACATAATGCTTTGGTGGCAACAGCTTCAGGTTATTCATCTTAGCATAGACAATTAAGCATAGGAGTGATAAATTAGTCCCGATTTCCTTCATTTAAGAAGATCGGCAAGCGGCTGATACATGTAAGATAAAACTTCCACACTTCCACAAATCAGCCATTGTCACCTTTTGCTCTGCATGAGAGGGGGCTGCATGACAGACCCACCTACCAGGTTATGTTACAGGTTATTGTGTTGCAAGTCAGCAATAGTCAGCCTACCGTTGCAACTTCATCGCTAGGTTGCATGTTGATTGTTTTCATCCAGAAATTTTGCACATGTGCACAACACTTGAGTGTAAAACCACAATTCTTTTACTTGCCATTTTTTCCATTTTTGCCTTTTTCCTTGCTGTGTTGGCTATGCTACACACAGGTCTGTTCCACTGATAACTTCAATAATATATCAGGATTCAACAAAAAAAAAAAAACACGGTGACATTTCATACACAAAGAACGGAACATTCAGTCCGTTCTATTATGTTTTATGAGGGTCTGGACACAGCAGTGGTTGATTAGTTCATTTAAACACTGGCTCTACTGATGATCTGTCAGAGAGTAGGTGTGGGTCACCTTTTCTTCTTTCTGAACTGAAACACAGAATTCTGCAGCACATCTACATGCTGCGAATCCACAGACCTTGTTATCTTTTAGTCGTAGTGTTGACAATTAATACACAGGATCTTACACGTGTGACGTCAACTAGCAGTGTGTCTATATTTGGGCAAAAATATTGGTATTGGCCAAAACTGTAATTGATGCACTATTATTTAAGCAATCTCTAGTTATTTTTGGCAGGCCCTTTACACACTCATCGCTGTCATTTCAACTATACAAAAATAGGAATCTTAAAGTGTCTCCCTACTTTTGGTCATTACAATTTACAGAAGTACTGAGGAACAGCAACAAGACATTTAATCATCTGATCAGATCTATAATAAACAGATGGGCAGTGACAGACAGAGATGCTCTGAGAAATTAGCTGGTTACCAGATTTTATGTTTGTAGCTATAAGTCCAATCTTTTTTAATTTGGTAGATGCACCATAGACGAACACAACAATAACACTCTTCGGTGTAAGAGAAAACTTACCTAATGACAGTATCAGTAAAGTGTTCAAAACAACATGTATTGACACGTGGGTTGATTATTCAGGCTGCCACTTAAATTAGATTGCAGGAAGCTTGCTGTATTACAACAGTTTATCTGTTTTATCTGATGGAAGAGTTCAGAGAATCACAGAAACAGGCTGGATTTGAAAAAAGTCTGGGAATCTCACACTTAAGGTAAAGCTCTGCTCTCCTTTTCCAGGAACCAGGGCAGTTCTCTGTGGCAGTTTTTCTTCTTGCTGCTTTTTTCACCCCAGGCACCAGAGTCACATCACACACAGCAGAAATCTACCAAAGAACTGCTAATCTTCATGGAATTACTTGGAGAATAGAGCAACGCACCAGAGAAGGTATTAAAAGTAAAGCTGGAATATTTTAATGAACGGAGATCTGTGATCATCTGATGGCAGCAGCACTCTTGCAGTAGCAACATAATCTACATAAACAGCCTGGTATTTGACCCCACAGAAGACACACACACACACACACACACACAGCAGCCTAGACAGTGGAAGAGATTCTGGGAAATGAAGTTCTGGAGAACAAAACGGTTAGCCAAAACAGGCCGGTACTCTTCAGACAATGCATGAAGAGGCTGCTTTCACTAATGCCCACCACGCTAAACACAATAATCACTAATACGAAGTGCTAATGCCAATTGTAATCATTTTAGTCTTAGTTTTAAAATATTAACTGCTCAACCATTTAACACTGACTGCTCTGTCAACCCTTTTAGTGTGACACCTCCAGCCTGGATATAAAAAATAAATGACTGATCATGATAGAACGGCTGCTATGTAGCTACAGTAACAATATAAATGATTTAACAACATATTCTGGTAAATTAGAGTTGTTTTCTTTCCAAATGTAAGGGTGACACCAATTCAATTTATATTGAGAAGATCCTGGGAAAACATATTTACAGTAAATGTTATAATGCGGTCGACATTTTGTTTTTGACCCCTACACAAATGTACAGAAAGATGCTTATGTGCTATAATTTGCCTTGAGGAATAAAAGAACCATGGTGTCATTATTTTTAGTTTATTTTCAGATACCAAATCTGTAGGAATTTAGCCTTTATCTACCTCTGGCTCTTTGGGCTGTTTTACAGAAATTCCTTTTGTGTATTATCAGCCTGGCAGGCCACCAGTCTGATAATACACCACCAGGCTAAGTATTGTTTATTTATTATGGAATTTTTTGATATGCCAGTAACAGTGACAGCATAGACAGGTTAAAGAGTCTCTTTGGTGAAATGGAGAATAGTATGGTCACTATGTTAACACATAGAGAGACTGAGGTCAAATGTCTTTTTTATTCACTGCAACTCTGTAACCACTGCCTGGTCTTAAAGGTGACATGTCATGTATGAAAGGATCAAAAAAATTGGACATTTTAATTAGGATGAAACAACAAGGCCACTGGATGACTGCCTTAGTGCCCCTACCGCCAGGCTTATCAAGTTTTCTGGGGGAAACCTTGTCATTGCTTCTTGTTTCCTTACTATATAAATAGATTTTTAAGACAGAAAGTACTAAAAAACCATAGTGTATCTGTTTTCAGTACTTAAAAATAAACTGAAATTGGTTCGAGCTGCCTACAAAATCTACAGTTATAGAAATCTTCTTTCCATGTAGTTTTCAGAGAGTGAAAGAGCAGCAAGAATTGTGGTGGCTCCACAAGCGTTCTGTGTCTCAGGTAGACCTACCAACCTTCCAAGTCTCTTCATGATAATTGACACCAATTATCATGAAGAGACTTGATAATTTCTAGGGTCATAAATGTAATCATGCAATCTCCACAGATATAACACTTTTGATCTGTTGCACTTTCTATCATTGGGACTCACCCTCAGTGCTTCGATGACCAGGTCTCGGGCTTCCAGCTCCCCTTCCATGATACTGAGGAGTGTGAGAAGCTCTGGCTTGCTCAAGTTATCCATATTGAACTCACATTTCTGCAAGACAAGCCAGAGAAAACACACCTTTAGTAAAAGAGATTATTATAGTTAATACAGCTGAGCAAAAGAAGAGGTTAAGTATGAGACCAAAAGTTAAAAAACACACGAGTCATGAAGTTGTAAAAAAAATAAAGGCCAAGCTGTTAAAGTGGGGTAGAGCAGCTGAAACAATGGTACTTCACAGAAAACAGCTATTTGAAAACTATTGCTTTCAGTGGACCATCATCTTGAACTGCACTGAAATATGTTAAGACTCAAATTATCAAAAAAGTCATAACCAAACAGATAGTAAACCACAAACTGCTCTGTATAAAAACCTTTTCAGTAACACCGATACTAGGTTTGTCAAAATAATCAATGTTTTGAGATTATTTGCCCAAGATGGAACACAAGACTGAACAGCAGAGATACAGATGTACACAGACACACACTTAGCCCTTTTCCTCCTTTGCAGAGGTTCATTTGATCAATCATGTCTGAGAATTAAGATAGTGTATTTTAAAATGTTGCCCCTCTCTAACCCACAGTAAGTCATTCTTTGCAATGCTCTTTAGTCAAAAGGCAAAAGTAAAAGTGTTGGTTAGAGGTATTTGATGCTAACTGATAAAGATTTCAGATTGTTCTATGACAGACTGAAGCTCTGATATCGAGGGATTATTCCAGATGACATATGCTAACATTGGTGGTTTAAATGTAAGTTACCCTGGCCAGATTTGTTTCCCATCGCACTGTTGAAGAACTACAAATTACAAATTAATGCTGCAAAAAAGAGCCTGCCAAGCAATGAACAGCACAATGGATCCAGGGTTCATTCTTCCATAACGGATATTAACACTTCTAGGTGTTATCCAGTCTGCTGGTTTGCTATACAGTATAACAACACTGTTACTGTCTTTTCTAAACGGCTGCTGAGTTGCCTAGTACTTACTGGTGGAGCTCTAAATAAGGTAAAGAAAATGTTGCCTTGTAATTAACTATATATTTCTTAAGAGTGCATCCTAGGCCTTAAGAAAAGATCCCTGGAATCAAATTTGGAACTGAGCTTTTTCACCACTATCAACATTAAATTAGAAATTTTGGTATAATGAAAACCGTCCAGTGTCCATCCATTGATCCAATGCCTATATCCATTTGTCCTTGCCAATCTCCAGCGGTCATCAGGCGAAAGGTGCGGTACACCAGACAGGTGGACAATCCATCACACAGGACAGACACAATGACCTCACATCTACCAACACTTTAGAGAGATAAAGTGACCTGACAGGCTTGATTTTGGACTGTGGGAAAACACCAGAGTACCCAAAGGGAATCCACCGCATTCATAAGTAGAACATGCAAGTGACACGTACAAAGACGCCACGCTACAAACTTAGGATATAGTCAGTAATATATTTAGTGATGGTTGTTGTTCAACACACCATAAAATGCATGCTGTTTCACTGCCAAATGTTGGAAGGTGCAACATTTTCAAGGTTGTACCTAGGAGTTTTAAGCTATCTTACTGCAGCTTAAAGCTCCTAAGTATTATGTCTCTTTTACTGAAATATTGGATTGGGAATTATCAGCAAATACTTAATCTTCAGGAACTCAAGTTGGTATTAATGAAAAACTATCTTAATGGGGAAATTCTCTGTTGGGGGGACGGTGCTAGGGGTTCATCCTATAACCGGTGGGTTGACCCTGTCCTGTATGTTTTAGATGTTTAATAGTTCAGCGCACCTGACTCAAATAAATGAGGGATTATAAGACCAGTAGACCCTTATGACATACTGTGAAGTTAAGTCATTTGAATTAGCTGTGTAAATTAGAGCAAGGACCCATCTGCAATATAGTATAGTGGAAAGAAGGCTCCACACTTTTCCACATTCACCAGAAAGACAAATTTGAATCTTATTAATGTTGTTTTGAAAAACTGCTATGCTGTAAGGCAGCAGGCTGGTGACTAATTACCAAGCTAATATCAGCGTGTTAGAGTCCCAGCATTGGTCTCCAAAGAGCAAAATTAAAAAGGGTTTAGTCTTATGTGCAACAAGCACATTTAGTTAAAATCTTCTTTTAAATGTTGCAGTTGTTTATTCTATTGAGTTTCTTATTAATTTGTCCCATGTCTCAAAGTCCTATATAATTTTAACTTTAGTAATAAGCACCTTACATAGTATTAGCAACAACAGGAAATAGACTTAGACTTCGAGAGAGCTAGTAGAGATGTTACTGTTTTTGGTGTCAAATGAAAGGAATTAGATCACCTTATAAATTTGTTACAAATTTCTGTCTAAATACAGAGAAACATTGTATTTGTAGTTGACATAACATACACTTTGGTAGACCAAATCTTTAATGTCAAAGGCTGTAATCCTTCAAATCAAACTGCGTCAAAGAGTCATTTTAGGCGAATCTTTGCATTATGAAAGTAATACTTAGGTAATGTCCTTACAGGAAGCTTTGGGCCAATACTCAGACAAAACACATGTATGTAACGAGTCAGTAAGTACAGTATGTGACAGAACCTTGGACATTTTTATGGTAAGGTGTTAAATTCATAAAAAGTTTTTTGTTGTTTTTTTCTTTCAAAAATACCACAGTGCCTGGTTACATCCTGGAACCACACAACATGGTCCAGTCAGGTGACATTCCTGAGCAGAGTGTCAAATTGTTTCTTGAAGAAACCCTGAAAGGTGTTGTAATCACTGAGACCAAAAGCTAAGCGAGGGAGGGACATGGGAAAACACTTGGCTAGAGACCTATGGGTGATGAAACTCACTTAGTCCTGCATAAGGACTGGTCAGTCAATATGAAAAGTTGTTGTCCTGCATGCTGAATGCTGTGTGTTTGATTCTAGCTTCTTTACTTTGAACATGTCAAATGTTTTCATGATCAAGACACCCTCATATTGGCCAAAGATCTGTGGATTGGTGTATGAATGTGTGTGTATTTGTTGTGTGTGTCTGGGTTAATGAGGCTCTGGTTTCAAAGAGCTTTGAGTGATTGGTATGACTAGAATGGCACTCTATTAGTTTAGTCCATTTACCATTTAAAGGCTGGTGAAAGCAGAATTTGTAGTTTCGGTGTGAGCAGCCACATCAAGCTGCATTCCTAATCTCTAGAAGCTTTTTTTATAACGTCATTTGTCCAACAAAGCCTTAATAAATCAGCTAAATGTAATCACACAGAGGAACGCTGCAGTCTTGCACAACGGGCAGATTGGTACCTGCTCACTCTAAAGGCAGGCTGCTCACTGAAACCAGATTTACAATCTTCCATCAAGATTTGAGCCAACAACATCTCTTACATCAGAGTGCAGCAGAGGTCCGTCACTCAGCATTAGCCAAGGCCAACGCTCCTTTAACCAACAGCTTTGAATGCTGGTCTAAAAAACGTACTTTGTTTAAGCCAGGAGATCTCAAACAGCGTCTTACCCAAACAATACTACCTCATGTAGCGTCACAGATACTGACAGAGCTGAGTTCTAGAGATATTTGCTTAAACAGATGCACACTAGAAGCAAAGTGGCTTCTTCCTGACATTAGATTGAGCTAAGCTTATTTTCATTGCACCAAAGACACAATGCTTATGAGTCTGTAATGTGTTATGAACTGCTTGTTTAGATGCATGTCAAATCATCCTCTTTGAACTACTAATCTTTCTCTAAGCTAGTTTAAACCTCAGCAACATGTCAGAGCATGTCTGAAGACCTTCAGTGAAATCTTTATGACATTCAGTCTGCACCTGGCAAGTAAACTAGGTTTTGAAAATGAATTATTATTTTTTTTTGCTTCCTCAGGTGATGACACATGCCAGTAGACCACCCCATGACATCATGATGTACAGTAAGCTCAAAATGGGGCTTATCCACCAAGGAGGTTCCAGTTCTAAACCACAGCTGGTGCTAGAATCAGTTCGTAACGGTTTCTGTACAGAACCGGTTTGCTTGACAAGCAACCAAGAGCCACATCATTAAGTTATTACAAACGTCTGATTCATTTATTGTTTGATTCACCTCTTGTTTTATTGTGAAGGGTTGTGGTGCATGGTGACAATTTAACCGCACAAGTAAAATTACTTTTAGGGACGCAATCTTGAGGCCTGGCAGGGCAGATGTTGTGCCCAAAGTTCCCCCTGCACTGAGCTGAGGATCAGACATTCAGAACCGTGGTATCCAGTCCATCATTGAGGTGTCACAATGAGACCTTGGCCAAGAGTAAGTTGTCATTCACCAGTTCGTTTAAGACTGTTCTCGGGTATCAGAACCCGCTGGACCTCAGCTGTCCTCCTCTGTTTGAATCCCTCTACAGTAATTTTCTCTTCCAAAAGTTCCTTTGTAGGTAAAGCAGGTCAGAAGAATCAAAGTTATCCCCAAAAACCTTGAGTTTGCCTTTTAGAGAGATGGAGAAAGATGATAAATTTACATCTTTAATCAGCTAATGATACTCTAATCATTCATTTTGCATAAAAGTAGTAAATAAGTAAGTAAATAAATAAATAAGTAAATAAGACAGCCATTATTTTTCAGACAATACCAGTTCTTTACACTGTTGAAAGATGTAAGAAAGAAAGGAGCAACACCACATAACTATATTATCCAAAATGATCTTATTATCCAATTCCTAACCCCGCTTCTTCCAGGAAGCGCTTTCGCCTCTCTGAACTTCTCCCGGAGCTTTCATTGACATCCAACCCTCAGCAGCATCAGGTGGTGGTTGAGCTAAGTGATAAAATGTGAAGTGCTCCTTCTTTCTGACATTTCTGCACAATGGACAGGTGAGCAAACCACACTTTGCTCCATGAACCGTGCACCAAGGGCCCTGGTAGCACCAATGTTTAAAGCCATGGTCCTCTTTAGTGGGCTTGAGTCATCCATACCACAAAGGAAAGAACATTCTTAAGGTGTGCAAAATCATTTCTTATATCCTGATGGCAAAGGAAATGCAAGTCTTCCACAAACTAATGTACAGTCCATACAAAAGGAAAACATTGTACAATACAACAGACTCTCCAGGAAACATGAAAATAACTCATTTATCAAATAAATATGCCAATTAGTGCAGTTTTTACTCGTCTACACTATTAATATTTATCATTTACATTTTCCACGATATTTTAATAGCTGTTGCATTATTCCAGCTCATAGTTATACTGGACAGAGATCCCTGAACCAAGTTTTTTTTTTTTTTTTTAAAGATTTTTTGAGGCTCTAGTGGCCTTTATTTGAAAGTAGCTTGACAGGAAATTAGGGATTGAGAGAGGGAGAAGACACGCGGCAAATGTCGCCAGGCCGGGAATTGAACCTGCGACCACCGGCATGAGGACTAAAGCCTCCATATGTGGGTTGTGCTCCGCACCTGCGCCACCACAGCACCCCCAACAACCCCATTATTAATCCAAAGTGCTTCTTTATTCAATTATAACCTTTATGACGGCATGTTAGGAAAAAATGAATACATTTCTGCCACAAAACAAGAAAAATCTATCTAGAAAAAAAAACTTGCAAATTTCAGAGTTGCAGGAATTGAAAACGTTTTGCTTTTGAAACTCGTACAATTTCCAAAAATCTAAATTTCTTAGTTTCACTTTTGAAACTAAGAAATTTCAAATTTTTTCTAGAAATTTTCTGAGATTAGTTTTTTAGCAGAATTTTTATTTATTTTTTTATCTACAATGACCCCAGTACGCCGTCATATAATCTAAATTAATACTAAGTAATTTTAAGTTAAAATTTGTTGCACAAAATCAAGAGAAAGTTGTCTGTCCTGGCGCATTTAGAAAAGTAAAATAGCAGAAGAAAACGCCACTGTTCATCCATCTAGAGTCCGTTACGGTCTAGTTATTCGTGAGATGCAGTGGAAAGCTTTTGTGTGAGGTTTGATTATTCTGCCTTCCAGATTCTGGCCCATGGAGACATGAACCATGAGTGGGTTGGAAACGAGTGGCTGCCCAGTCTCGGTCTCCCCCAGTATCGCTCCTACTTCATGGAGTCACTGGTGGACGCCCGCATGCTGGACCACCTCACCAAGAAGGAACTGAGAGGCCAGCTGAAGATGGTGGACAGTTTCCACAGGTGAGACAGAGACGTTCCTTCTCTCCCATGTCTTCATTTTCACGCCACGGTCTTCTGAACGGTGGACGTTTTTTAGCAGAACTGAATAACGTGTGTTTTGTTCGGCATGTAGGGTGAGTCTTCACTATGGGATCATGTGCTTGAAGCGCCTGAACTACGACCGGAAAGAGCTGGAGAGGAGGAGGGAAGAAAGTCAGCACCAGAACACAGGTTAGTGAAGATTCTCCTGGGAAAAATGTGCAGACTTTGTTCTCATAATAACCGTACACAGTGAAAATGTTGGCGTTAATGTAACACCAGTACGGTGTCTATATGTGTCCACACTGGCTGGTGTGAAAGTCACTTTTGTGAAAGTGTTTAAAGATTGACACCCTTTTTTTTGGGTTAAATTAACGCCAGACAGAGTTAAATACTCAACAGTCCCGGGTGTCACATTAACATTACAATGGTGTTGGTGTTAAATATAATGTTAAAAGTAACATTGAAACCTAAGGAGGATTCAGAGCGATCGGTCCACCTGACAGTCGTGTCCTGGACTGTGGGAGGAAGCCGGAGTGTCCAGAGAGAACATGCAAACCCCGCAGCCAGGCCGGGAATCCAGCCCAGGACCTCCTTGCTACAAACTGGGCCTATTTGCGTATTTTATGTTGAATTAAGAACACGAATCTTGTTTTGCAGGAAATCTCCAGGCCTGTCACAATTAATAAATCAATCAATCACATGATAAATTAAAACAAACTCTTTTTAGAATGTATTCTAGCATTACTATTTTTGCCATTGCCATTATAACACTAAAAAATGTCTCAAAACAAACAACAATATTATCATTTATCACAATAACTTCTGGAACAATTTATCGTCCAGCAAAACTTGTCATTGTGACATTTCACACAAAATGCACGACTTTCCTGAGGTAACGAACATCAAAAGAATAATAAAAAAACAATCCCAGCATCCTCCCGGATCGGTAAACTTTGTCAGTTTGTAATGTCGGCGTTTTAAGATCGCACTCTGCAGCCGTTACGCGAAGCTGTGTGACGTTAAAACCACACCAAGACTTTTTATTCACCTAAGATTTTAACTCTGGCGTTTTCACTGTGTCTCCTCATCAACAGACGCGACTCTAAAGAGTGAACCTCTCCCTGCTGCTTTTGCATGCCTCTCTTCAGATGTGATGGTGTGGTCCAATGAGCGCGTGATGTGTTGGGTTCAGTCGATCGGCTTGAAGGAGTTTGCGGACAACCTTTTGGAGAGCGGGGTGCACGGGGCCCTCCTGGCGCTCGACGACACGTTTGATTACACGGACTTGGCGCTTCTTCTTCAGATACCAAATCAGAACACGCAGGTGCTGAGCTTCAAATAGAAGTTATTGCTTACACTCTTACTTGTTTAAATTTCAAGATAATTCTCATGTTCACCTCATAAATCTCGTGCTGTCGTTTTGTCAGCTGCCGTCTGACCGGGATTTATGTTTCTGCAGGCGAGGCAGCTCCTGGAGAAAGAGTACAACGCTCTGATCTCCATGGGAACAGAAAGGAGGCCTGATGAGGTACGACAAAGCCAACTGTCAGCGGAAAATCTTTTTCCCCTGAAGGCTGAAGTGTGACGTTACTGTAACCAGCTGATTGGGAGAATTCATTTTACTTGACATCAGAGATTTTTTTTTGATGTTGCTCACTTGTCAAATTTTTCCCATTGTCACAAAAAGCCCCAGTTTCCTGTTATTTATAGAGAAAGCCTTTTGGGCTCCAGTGCATGTGCCACTGTTGGCATGCAGAAGAGGTTCATCTGTGTTTACATGGTGCTAATTGCTTAGTTACAGCATGTAAGGCTAAACCGTCCAAAGAGAGCGCTTTGTCAAAGCCAGTTTATTAACAGGCTGTAATGGACGTCCTCTGCTCTGCATGCTGGTTTTCCTAAATCCACGCTGGATTTCTGTCTGTTTCCTGCAGGACGGCACGAAAACGTTCACACGCTCCCCGTCTTGGAGGAAGATGTTCCGGGAGAAAGATCTCCGCGGCGTCACGTCCGACTCCTCCGAGACGTTACCTGCCAACTTCCGTGCCTCCGCCATCTCGACGCCCTCCGTCACGTTGAGGAAAGTCCAGAGCGAAGGTGAGGAGTTGCAGCGATGCATTGTGGGTAATTACAGCTACAGACCAGTTGCATTTTAGGTACTTCAAATTAGCCAGGGACCAACACAAACTCAGGTCCACCTACAGTCTCGGTTCGGATTAAATGAACTCTGCAACAATGCATATGTGAACGCCAACGATCTGGAGACCGTTTCCAAAGCAGGAAGTAAACTACAGCACAGTGCATTCTGGGTAAACAAAAACAAAACAAACACGAGAGTCCATCGCTAGCAGGAGAAATGGCTCGTACTCTTTTTCCCAAAGACAAAAAGAGAAATTCTCCAACTGCTAAAATCTGACGCTCTTACATTTTGTAAAGAAGGAAGTTCTGCTCAGTGTCTTCTTCAGAGGTTTTTGTCGTTTTTCTCCAGTGGTTCTTGATGCAGCGCCCCTACAGGCGAAAGGAGGAACAGGTTTTTCAGAGGGTTTGGTTCATTTGACCCAACGCGGGATGAAAGTGAACCGCACCAACTGGAAATGTTACGAATGTCTCAATCTTTGGTCACCAGTCGAACCAAATCTACCGAACTATCGGTAGTGTGAAAGCACTGATAAGTGTCTCTTTTGGGAGAATTTCATGATTCTTACTTCAGTCCAAATCTGGTTAAAAACTCCTGGAAACGTCCAATTTATGCAACTGTAAACAAATATTAAGTTCTACTGATTATATATGACGTCCCACTAAAATACAGCCATGTTTGTGGTTACAATGCTGCATCTAGGCCTGTCATAATAATCAATAAATGAATTGCATGATAAATTAAAACAAACTCAATCGTTTTTGTTTTTCTATCAAAACCGGTGGTTTGGCCTCAACCAGCCCTTATTTTGAAGGACAGTTTGGTTTACAGAGACTCCATGATTCATTTTATTTGTTTTGGATAATTCAAAAGTCTTCCAGTTCCAGTGAATTTAAAGTTTATTGATCTGTAAGAATGTGTTCGTGCTTGAAAATGGTCTCAAAACAACAATATTATCGTTTATCATGATGACTTCTGGGACAATTTATCATCCAGCAAAATGTGTTGTCATGACAGGCCTACCTGCAACATGTGAGGAAATTCAAGCAGCATGAAAACTTTTGCATAAAACTGCAGGTCCGTCTGTCCGGTGCTGAGTGAAACCCGGACGGGTCGTCAGTAACGGCGGGGAAATGGTTCCGTCTCTGTTAATAATCCTCCTTCTCTTTCTCAGCTAACTCCGGTCCCAGAGGAGAGTCGGGTTCTGTGAGAACGTACTCCTGCTAAAGATAAGCACACCAGGTGAGAACCTCCTCCTGAAGCAACGCAAACAACAACACTGGGTTACAGAAAAAGAAAATTCTGGTTTTTCAAATGAATTAGGACTATTTTGCGCCGCTGAATCCAAAAATGACAATTCACTGTCAGGTTTTTATTTTAACTTCATTTGGACTAAATTGACATCATCAGTTCATTTCAATTAATATTTCTCATCCAGAAAAGGTTTTAGGAGAGAAAAAACGGTTTTCTTACGGAGCGTATTAATCAAATGTTACAAACTTGGATTTCTGTAACTTGAATAACAAACACTTGTAAACTGAACGTTACGTTTCCACCGTGGAATATTCTCCGACTCTTTTCTGTCCTGATTTCTCCTCCTGCTCTTCACTCAATGATCGGATTCTCAGGAAACCCATCCAGATGCCAGAACAAGTCCTGCATTTTGATGCGCATGTTGCTCCATAGCTCAGAAAGTTGACCTGATGGAGCAAAACCAGTGAGACCTTTGGATTCAGCAAATCAAAATGACCCTGAAACAGTTGAAAAACCCCAAGACAGTTTCTCGGCTGTTGACCAGAGTAAAAACACTTAAATGTTTCTTTTATTTCTCTTCCTTAGAACCCACTTTTACTCCAACCTAAAGAAAAAAAACCCCACATTTTTTAAGAAAAAAATACCGAAGAGCAAAAGCAAAAACGGACACCAGAAGACGACCGACATCGTGTCCCGAAGTAATCAAAGACAGTGTGTGAATGGTTTCTGAAAAGATGATGAAACAACGAGCGAATGTCCATTTATCCATCAGTTTCTCTCTCTCTTTCTGTCTCTTCCTCTCCATAGTTGTGGCATGATGATGATGTTTGAATCTGTAGAAAGTGGTCTGTAGAAAGTGACCATCGCCTGTCGTGAATTCATCCTCTTTTTCTGAGCGCGAGACGGCAATATCGACACAACGAATTTACGATTTAAGAAATGCATTCCTGTTCAGACCGAGCGAGACGGTTGATATATTTTCAGATGATCCGACTCTGAAAGGAGAAAACACTCCGACGGAGAACTGACGTGCGTGTGTGTGCGTGTGCGTGTGTGTGTGTGTGTGCGTGTTCTGAAGCCATAGAGGAACTGAGATGCACAAATGTGAACAGGACCAATGATGGGAGAGTTGGGAAAAGTGCTTTATGAGAAACTCCTGATCCAGCCGGGATTTAAAAAAAAAATAATCAAACAGTTTAGATAGGGAGCATTTGTGTTAATATGCATGCCAAAATCTGTCATTTCAGAGTGAACTTCATGATATCAGTCATCTAAAGATGTGGAAGCTCGGGTCAGGACTTTGTAAAACGTGTGTATTTTATTTTTATCATTTTTATGATAACTGCTATTGTATGTATGTACAGTTCGTATGTGTGTGTATTAAACCGTACGTTCATTTCATACTCGGTTTTACGGCTGACTGTAATTTCATTTTGCGGTTGATAAAAAGGAGATACGTTTTAAACTATGGACATTTAAGATATGCTACTTGTATGTGTACATTTTGGAGAAGAAAAAAAAAAAACACATTGTGTTATGATTTAAATTCATATTACTGGGGAGTAGTGACATAATATGATGACAATAATGAAAATGATTGTAAAAGCTGTAATTAAAAAAAAAACATACCTGTAATGTGGCAGATTGGGAGTTTTTGCCTCATCATGTCTGATGAAGATGTTTTATTTTTAATTTTTACACATCTTGAAGCGACAGCTGCACCGAGATCTATGAAAACTGGGCAAAAGTCAAACATTAACTTAATCTGAGAAGGCAAACTGGTCTCTGATTTCTCTATAGAAATACATCACATCAGTCTGCTGATGACAAATACCGGTGTAATATGAATTGTAACTGAGTTATTGAAGCTCAAAAGACATTAATTCAGAATAATTCAAGGTTAAACTTCAAACAGTCTGCAAATAATAAATCCGTTTGATTTGCATTTACACCGGATATTCCAGCTGATGACGTTTTCACCGACAAAAGAAAGAGAAAAGACGATGCATCTGGTGTGTTTTCTTGCTGAAAAATACATTTTGTTTCATTTTTCCCAGCAGGACACTGCATGCTAACGCCGTGGAGTTGGACTGTTACCTTATTTCTGGTGAGATAAACATCCAGTCCTGTCTGAATACATATGAACATGTTAAGGATTTTCGGTTAAGTACGGCGGAGTATCTGTGACGCTGCGGGAGTTTGCCGAGTCAGAATGACGCCGTCATATAAACCCGATTGTCTCTGATGAAGAGCTAAATATGGTTTGTTATTGGAGGTTTTTAAAGGCTTGTGTAAGGTTTGACTCCTGATCAGATGGATCAGGAGTCAAACTGCATTGAAGGGTGTAACTTTGTGTTGCAAGCTGGTGGAGACGAGGAGGAGCAGAGGGTGATGATGCGCCCACAGTGACTGGAAGGCCTTTTCTTTTCTACTGCTAAGAATAAAGACAAAGCTTACATGTGAACGCCAGACAGTCTTATCCAATAAATTAGGACTTACGTCCTGATCAGGCTTGTCAGATTAACAGCACCTTTCGAAAATAACCTTTTAAGAGGTACTAAACATACTACGAAATATAAATATGTTAAAACGTGTGTAATCTAATTAATCTGTATAATGTCTTCCACTTGGTGATTGAACTGGAACTTTTCAGTCATATTCTAATTCACGGAGTCAGCCTGTATTTGCTCAATGCTTCCCTACAGTTGAAAACAGTTTTGCAATTCATAGTAAAATTTTTTTGTGAAGAATTATCAGTTTTATAGCCTTTTATTGTCTGATTGTATCAAGTGTTAAAAACATCAACAACATGAGATTCTGTAACGATCAACATGTTATTGAACATTTCAAGACAGAATAAGTAACTTCTGTGTAAACCAAAGTCGGTACAAACTTTGTATTTTTCAGTTATGCGATTCTGACTCTAAGCTGACCCTCGGCTGGTTGGCAAAACCTTTTTGTCCTGCTGACTCACACACAGCCGGTGAGATATGACGCGTCTTTAATACAGCGAATAATAAAACCCACAACCACAAATCGTTTGGTCCTAAAAAGGTCAGAAATGGATGTGGTTGATGGGAGGGAATTTAAAACGCGTCCAGGCTGCAGCTGTAACCCTCTCTCTATTTGGCTCAGACACAAAGAAAAGAAACACTGCAAAAACGGAAAATCTTACCAAGTATTTTTTAGTCTAGTTTCTAGTGCAAATACCTTAGTACACTTTAAATAACACAAATTATTTAAAAGTAACTTTGTAGCCAGATGTAGAGTAAATAATTCCTTAATATTGATGAAGTTCTTGTTCCATTGGCAGATTATTTCAGTTTTAACAAAAACATTTTTCCCATGTTATGAGTTAATTTATCTGCCAGTGGAACTAGAACTTTTTCACCAATATAAAGGAATTATTTACTTCAAACAAGTGCACGCATCTTGCTGGAAAGTTTCTTTTAAGTTAGTTTTGTCTTATTTCAAGGTTACTGAGCAACTGGACTTGGTAGGATTTTGCGTTTTTGCAGTGCGACAGCTGAAGTCACCTAATGTGGCTAAACATCTTGAATCTGAGGAAAGAAGCCAAATGATTTGGTTGGTTTAGTGCAATTTACTGACTTTAGACTCATAAAAGAACTATTTTCTAAACTGATTAACTTTATGCTCACAAACAACACCAGGAGTCACCTTGGCCGTTCACTCCCTGCTCGGGTTTTTGCCGACATCCAGGGTATTCATAAATTCACATTCCTCAGTTTTGCCTGGTTTATCTGAAACAAAGATTCAAGTTGTTTCAAAAAGTGATTCCAGCGGAGAGACTTTTTTTATGAGTGAGGAAAATAAAACCTCATCGTCGCCTCTACCTCCACAGAGGTCATCCATGTCCTGTGTAGATCGTCTTTATAGCAAAATGCACATTCTGTCCTTGTTTTGTGAAGCCACACATCGACTTTATGTATTTTTTTCTACAAATGATTTGTCTGAGAATTTGGTGAGGGATTTCTTGAAAATGTAATCACAGATATTACTTCATTGTCCATATATGGTAGTGCCTTCCTGTTTAATGGGCAAGACTCTAAAGGCTCTTTTAGTTGCAGAAAACTGCTTTTTAAGTTTCCATGTTATTTGCTTGAAAATAGAAATCAATACACTGTAAAACATTAGCAGGTGGTTTAACTTGAAAATGAAAGTTAAATCAACAAGAAAATTATTTTGGTTTTAATTCAGAAATTAACTTACATGAAGTTGATTTAACAACAAGACAAGTTGTCTAAACATTGTTTTTTAAGTTAATCTTGAATTGTGAGTTTTAACTTAATGCTGCAGTTTAAACCAAATAATTATTTCACAATATGCAAGAAAAAAAAAACTGTCCTCACCCAGTTAAAGAGCCACATTTCTGTTATTTTACTCACAATATTAAGTTAAAATAAATACTTATTTTACTGTAGAATAATTTAACTTCTTGTTTCAAACTGCATGAACCAAATTTCTGACTGATGATGAATTTTCTTAAACATCTCAATGAATTCAGCTCAGAAACATTCAGTGTGATCAGGACATTATCCTCAAGCTTTGAAACTGTCAGCTGCATTCAAATAAACATTTGCCTTAATAACACAAGAGTCAGATCAATGTAACGCACTTCCACCTCAGGAGACACAAACACACCGCTAAGCATTCTGGGAAATAGTTCCCACTTTCAGTTCTTTCAGTTTTTTAAGTGTTAACCTAAAAACTCCAGTTTATTCAACTCTAAATAAAAAATTAACACAACTTACTGTCTTTCACAAACTCACACATTTAGGTCCAAACTCTGTAAATTTATCTGACTCAAAGAGAAGAGAGTAGACGCAACTAAATGTAGGCTCAGATGTTTTACAGTGTAAAAAGGCTGACAGTGATTCATCTTTCATATCTTTTCAGATTTCTTTCTCTAAAGTGTGACAATAGATTACCTTTACATTGCAAACATCACTTGTCACAGTATCTGGCGACAGTCTGCTGTGATCTGGAGTTTCGTTGGATGCCAGGCGGCGAGTTTACAGTCTGACGTTCAGCGTCTCTCTGGTGTCCGCACAGCTGCGGTCCTGTAAACACTTCCCCTGCTTGGAAATCGGTTTCAACCCACTCCTTCCTTCTCTTTCTCCCTCAAACACTCGTACATCAAACAGAATAAACACCGTAAAGTCCAAAACACGGCCGACGTCACTTCCTGGCAGAATCGCTGGCCGCGTTTTGCTGCGGCGCGTGACGCAGGGAGCCGTGTCGGCGCTGCATCTTCTTTCTCAGGTTTGGAGATGTGTTTATTTTCCGAGCGGAGGACTGCAGGGGGAGGCACGCTAGGTTACAGTAAATGTCGTGAACGTGACAAAAGGATCTTCACTGGTGTGAGTTGGAGCCGCTTCGGCTGCGTTGCTGTGTGTTGAGGTAACGTGCAGAACATCTCAGATAAACACTTGACTGCTGCATCGCTGGAATGTGGAAAAACATTTGACCACATCGAACAAGGCTTTCTTTTTTATGTCTCTTTTTTTAAATAATCTTGTTAAAATGCAACAGAAGCGATTTGTAAAAAGTGTTGAAACCACGTTATGGGAACACTGGTCCAGGTGCTCACTGGATTCCAGTTTAAGCAGCTTAATGTCTGACTCACACACTCTTGTGAAGTTGGACCTCCTTCTCCTAACTCCTTTATAAAAGCACCAAACTTCCTTTAATCCAGAAGCTGCTCACACAGAGTCAAGAATTTCATATTTATTATTTATTTTGGATTTTTGTTCCACTTGTTATTTATTGTTATTTATTTTATTTAACATTCCCTTTTATTCCTTCGACAAAATGTTTTTGTTTCCAAATAACGGCCCTTTCTGCCCGTTCCCCTTCCTTTTCCTAATCCTCTCTCTTCCCGTTTCGTGGTCGTTTTACATCCCAGACTCCAACCCGATCTTTGCCTTCAGGAACGAGCTCAGAGAGGTGCGTCTCTACACAGGTATGTACGGGATCGTAGTTTTACTCAGTGCCGGAATTTAATGAAAGGAACTGAGATTTTCAAACACTTTGTTGATGGAAAGATGAATTTCAATTAAAGGTGTGAACCTGGACAGTCAGATAAAACGATTTAAATCTATTTATAAGATATTTAAATTGTGTGATAATTTCTTTCAGCTCCTTTTCACTGATCTGTGACATAAGCTGTTCACATTTAAGTGAATTAAATAAAAAAATGAAAGGGTTTATTCATGTTAATTGTGCTGATTTCTTTCTGCTTCAGAAAATCACAGACGTGGGTTTTATGTGGAGATGCATCTGGATGGGAGAGTGACTGGAAGTGATGCTCAGAGTCCTTATAGTGAGTAAAACAAACAATACGAAAAAAATATGTGCAAATACAGAAACCAGCACATTTTTTTCATCTCACATTGTTAATTTTCCTTAAAATTTCATCTTTAATTTGAATACATTTATTTCATAAATAAAAAAACCTAATAATTGTTTTCAACAAAATAGTACAAATGTAACTGGAATGAAATGTTTGTTGAAATAACGCTTAACTTTTTAGAATTGGTCAGATTGTTTAGCGACTTTAATTCAGGAATCCAAGACTTTCCGTTTCTTCTACACTGTAAAAAAACACAACATTTTACAAAGCATTTTGGTCGAGATTCAAGTGAAAATATCTTAGGGCGTTTGAAATAAGACTAAACTAATTGACAAGTAACTGTTTCAGCAATACATGGAAGCTTGTTTTAAATCAATTTTTGAATATTGATAAAGAAGTGCAGACTTTTTCACTCATAAAAAGACGTTTTTTTCCAAAATTATAAGTTTAGAAAATCCTCCAGAGTGGAGCTAGTACTTTTTAAAATCAATATTTATGAATTATTGACTTAAAACAAGCTCCTATTTCTTGTTTAAGAGTTACTTTAGTCTTATTTTAAGTGTACTAAGATATGTGCACTAGAAACTAGACACAAACTCTTGGTAAGATTGTGTTTTTGAAGCGTATGACATGACAGAGGCTCCTTTCTCTTGGCCACTCTTGAAAATGGGAAGACGTGATTAAAGTACGTAAAACCTGGAAGGGGACTCCAGTGTGCCATTGAGGATGTAACAGAAGTTGAAGAAAAATCTCCTGAGCTGAATAAAAAAGCATTTTCAGAAGTTGAACTGATCATGCGAAAGCCTGAAAGCTGAACCTGTTTGTTTGTCCAGGTGTGTTGCAGATAAAGTCCGTTAAACCGGGTCACGTGGCCATAAAGGGACAGACATCGTCCATGTTTCTCTGCATGGACGACTCCGGGAATCTAAGAGGACAGGTACGATAGAGGAAAGTTCAAGAACATCTAACTTTTGATCCGTTAATCTTGTTTTTTCTCTCCTGGTGATGAAACTTTTAATGGTTTCCGCTCATTTCAGACAGCCTACGACGAGGCAGACTGCTCCTTCAGGGAGCTGCTGCTGGCTGATGGCTACACCCGTTTCCTGAGCTCACGACATGGCGTTCCTTTATCGCTGGCATCCAGGAACTCTCCGGATCGACACTCAACTCCTTTCACAAGATTCATACCTCTCAGGAATACTTTAACGGTTTCAGAAGAATCAACGAAAACTCAGAGGGACTTCAACCTGGACTCGGATGACCTTCTCGGGATGGGACAGAACGTGGTGGTTAGTCCTCAGCTGTTCGTGGACTAAAACACAGAACCACAAAGAAATGAGAACTGTTTGGGTTTTAAAACTCTGATACATGATTGTCTCCTAATTTATTATTATTGTTGGTTTTTGTTCAGGATTCTTAAATGTAACTAATATTGACCTAAGTTATTTATTTATTTTTGTGTCTTATTTAAAGCTTATTTAAATTTTTACTCATTCTGGGAATTGCTCAGAAGTTTTGAGGAAATATGAATAATTCGGATTTCTATTCCAGGTAAAGAAATCCTGGAATTGCTCAATTGTATTTGTGCAGTTTGTGCAGTATTTGTGTTTTTCTTTCTTTTTGGTATGTCTAATGCAGAGCGGCGCTCAGCTCCTTCTTGCGCAACAGTGGAATAATGCCTGTGTGGCAGCAGGACGCCCTCTAGTGGAAGAAACTAATAATGAGCGCAAAAGTTTGATTTTTTTATTTTGCTCATTTCTGACTGATTTGTGATTCAGGAAAGAGAAAAAAAAACTTGACAAATTTTCTAAATTAAATTGTAAGTTATGAGTTTGTTGAAAATAAAAATAAATAAAATCTGATTTAAATCTCTGGACATCTTGACTTATTTTCCTGTTTACTTTTTTTTTTTACAGTAATCATACAGACATACCTCCTTTTTTCTACATTATTTAAAGTGACGGAGAGTTTTAGACTGTTTTGTCATTACTTTTACCATGAAGTTATGTATATATTGTCTTTTTGTTTTGAATGAATAAAGGAAGTCCACTCAAATTAAAAGTTAGATTTTCCTATTTTTGTGTGGGGGGATCCCTCTAAAATAAATTAATCTTTTGTAAAAGATTAATTAACTTTAGAGGGATCCACAATTAGTTGAACATGTTGACATAAATGTGTTGTAATTTTACTATTAACTTAAAAACTGCTCTTTGTGATACATACAAACTCACAATTACTTCAAAAACATTTTATATGTTTTGTTGTATTTGTCACGCAGCCATTTTATTGGCAGTAATTTCATAACAAAAACAACGTGAAAGAAAATAAGAGCACAATGAAGAAAGAGCCGAAGAAATGAGCCACATCCACCAGTAGGTGGCGGTAGTGCTACTTAAAGACTTTTGCCAAACCGCCAATAGAACTCAAGGAGAAGAAGAACCGGTAAAAACACAACTTCTTAAGCCTTTTTGCTCTCAGCATTTCTCTCGAGAAGCCTTTACGTCATAAGCAAAATTGATAAAAGAGCCTTACCCGCGTAAGCCTAAACCAAAATAACGTGCGGACATTTTCTAGCCGCAAAGCGCCGCATAAACACCGCCGCCGGCTAATGAGCGGAAGACGATGCGAGAAATAACAAAGCTACACCCATAGTACCGAATGTGAAATCACGGACCGACACCGGGCCTAAAACCAGACCCTGAACAGATGTTACCGGACCGCACAGAGCACATGAACGACTTACCGGACCACACCGTCCGACCAGAGGTACGTGCCTTTCATTGTTTCAGTTATGAAGCTGAAGTTAGCAGGAGCAGCACAAACATCAGCTTCTTCGGGTAACTTTTTCCTCTTATTTCGTTTATTCCGTTCGGTCCTCCTCATCTTCATTGCTCCTTGTGATCTCTACATTGCCATCGATGTCAACCCGCTCCGGTTCAGATTGAAACCGGAGCGGCTTTCAATCTGAAAGTTGACTGGACTGTTAAGCTAGCGGTACGGAACCTAGCATGTCATGTACCCAGAATGCATTGCAGCGTAAACAACATGGCGGCGTCCATGTTTCAGCATATGGCAATATTTTCTTTAAATTTATAAAAACTAAACAGCCTTTACTATTTTTACTGCATCGTTTTTGCATCTAAAGCAAACATTTCTCAAATAAGTCTATAGTTACAACTAATTGTGGATTCCTATGAGGCTTATTTCACACTGTTGTCAGAGCTCAATGACAATATTGATAAAGTTAATCACTCCGCTTTTACCAGACAAATCTAAATTATCTTTGGAAAATGAAAACAAAAATGTCTTGTTGATTTCATAGATCTACTGGTATGATCAAATTCACATAAGATCTTTCAAAGTTAGCGTTTCTTCCCACGCCGTTAAAAAATGTGTTGCTGCAATGTGGGAAATCACACTGACGTCATGATTTCGTCACTTCCTCATCTTTTGTAAGCAGAGATCTGGACTTTTTCCACCAAAAAAACCTCATTTCGTCGGTTCGGGCTTTACTGGCTGTTAAACGGACAAGCTGAAGCCAATTACTGAAGTAGTTTATTGTAGCAGCATTGCTTTAGTCTGCATATCTTCTGTTAGTCAGTGATGTAGTGGAAAATCTGAAGAGTTTTATTGAGACATAGGAACATTACTGCAACATTATCGGATGACAACTATTTGGCAGTTAGCAAGACTTCTGTCAGCAACTCAAACATGAAGCACGAGGTCTGATATGGCAACATAAAGATTTTTTTTTTTTCATTTTTATTTTATCATAAAATAAAAAAAGTACAATTATCACTTCATGAATATTATATTTGTCAACCCATTTAATTTCTATCCATGTATTTTTACTGCCTACAAATGAAAGTATCTGTCAAGAAAATTAGTAAAGTAGTTTCCTTGACAGAAACACTGAGCAATAAAGCATAAATTAAGGGTATTACTGCCATGGCATGACAAAGAGAGCATGTAATTAAAACAACAGACAAATGCGGCCTTTGGATACTTTTCACGAAAGAGTGTTGAGAATGTGAAGTCGGATCAGGACAGATCCCAGTCTCTCTATGGAGGCAGCTTTACTGCCGTTTGGCTGAGTTCTGTTGTAACGTAGCAATCATCTGTCTCGCTTGCACTTCAACCTTTACGGCAAAAATAACTAAGACGTCATAGTTTCAAGGCACATACTTTCTGAAAGTCATTTTCATCCCAAGCTGGAAGCATTGCTACATGTTAGCAGCAGTTATTTATATACCGTTACCCTGAGAATAGAAAGCTATTGGTAGTTTGAGCTGTTCTGTGAAAAAGGCTTATCTTCGGGTATATTTAGCCGACTTGTGTTGCTGAAAAGGACAATTAAACGTGGAAGTAGAACCAATGCAACATTCTTAGGAGGTATATAACCTTGATTGTCTTACTCAAGGTGAGAATTTAAAAGCGTCCCTTTGGAGTTCCTCCAATTTTTTCACTTTTGTTGCAAGAATGAGCTTATTTATTTACACTTCCTGTGTCTTTGAATAAGGGTGCTAAGAATCCCGGCTCCCTCTAAACTTGTGTAACTAGTGGTTCTCTCAGATACATGTTACCTCCGGTGTACTCTGCCATTTGGCCAGTACATAGTCCGCCAAGTAAAGTCCCGTTGAGAGGGTTGCAGATTCCTTCAGTGGGATAAAATTCTGGATCTTGATACCTATCCCCGTCCTCAGTCTCCTCTCCTTCAGGCTCCTCATCCTCCCACAGGGATGTCTGCACATGATTGTACTCGGTTTGATTTTCACATTCAGTCTCTCGGTGGTAGAAGTAGCTGAAGTTGGACACAATGACGGGCACAGGCAGAGAGATGGTCAGAACACCAGCAATGGCGCACATGGAGCCAACCATTTTACCCCAAACAGTCGCAGGGTACATGTCGCCGTATCCCACTGTGGTCATTGTGACAACTGCCCACCAAAAGCCATGCGGTATGCTGACAAAATCCGTGGTGTGGTGGTCAGCTTCCGCAAAGTAGACGGCGCTGGAGAAGATGATGACCCCAATAAACAGGAAGAAGATGAGCAGGCCGAGCTCACGCATGCTTGCCCGTAGCGTCTGACCGAGGATCTGAAGGCCCTTGGAATGCCGAGACAGTTTGAAGATTCTGAAGACCCTCACTAAACGGATGACTCTGATGATGGCCAAGGATGTGGTCGGAGACGAGTCATCGTCTTTGGCCAGCTCTGTTCCCAGGGTGACAAAGTAAGGAAGGATGGCGCTGAAATCAATGATGTTCATGACATCCTTAAAGAAGTGGATCTTGCTGGGAGCACTTGAAAATCGCATGATGAGCTCAAAGGAAAACCAGCATATGCACAAAGTTTCCACCATGAAGAAGGGGTCGTTGAAAATGCTTGGAGGAGGAGGCATGTTCTCTGAAGAGTTCCTACCGTGAGACTGGTATTCCTAAAGAGGAACAGACAGGAAATACAGAAAAAGTTTGAAACATTTTAGTAAACTAAACAAATACACAATAACAAAACATAAATCTTATTAATTGGTATTAAATTATAAACGCTAAAATGCATAAAGAGTATCGCTCCAGAAATGAAGCAATGGGGTATTTTCTTTTTATGTCATCAAACCGGGTGGCCATTTTGATAGTATAGACAAACTAAAACAAGCTATGTCCAATGTTAACAAGTAAGGTAAAAATAATAACACACTCTTGTAGCTAAAATTGTTCTGGTCATGAAAAACATTTACTTTATAAAAAGTATCAACAACTAATAGTAATGATAATCAAGTAGAAGAATGTCAGAAGCTGTTGTGGTAGAGAAGATATATGTAGCTGTTAAGCTACATTAAAACTTTCAGCGGTAGGAAAGAGGCTAGCGCCAGGTGGATATTGCGTAAGGTAGGCCCTCTTACATTGATAAGATTGTATTGCTTGAACCTTTTTAAATGCATAAACCTCTTTTGTGTCTGTAAGCCCTGCTGGGTCAATCTGTTTTTTTTTTTGTTTTTTTTTGCAAAGTAGCACCAGCTGTTTTCCTCCTACAGTTATGGAAACATTTTCAGTTCAGGAGCAGGGAAACTTTCTCATTATAATGTGATTAATAATTCATCCAAACCAAAATATGTTCTCGTTTGCTCACTGCTTCTTCTCCGTTTTCTCAAACAGTCTTGGTTCTTGTTAGCCAGTCTGGTGCTTTTATGGCCAAAAACATCTTTAAAATATTCAAAAAATATCAGACGTTTGTTCAAAACGGCTTTACTAATCACCATTAGTATCTCCAACATGGCTGCAATGTGTAACTTTTGGAACTTGATGATATCAGCGAAAACACTGTTGGGAATGTTTATGCTAAGTTAGGCTAAATAATGACAGGCTTTCAGGTTCCATTGTTGGCCTAAAGCACAGAGTACCCAATAAATACACATCTATCGAAATATTCACAGTTCATCTACAAATTTCTAATTAGCTACGTTGATATTTGCTGTTATTGCCCTTCAACGCAGCATGCAAAACGTCTTTTACATTTAGCATTTCCTGAACTCTTCCTCAGACCACCTGCTGTTCCATCTGTCAAGTCATTTATCATCATATTTCTGCGCAGGATGATATGACACTGGGAACATGTCCAGTCAGACGTACGGTGATAAACGACCCGAATATAGAACAATATGCTTTGTTTGTTATAATGACCTGTGTAACATATACAGACATATATATATATAGGTTGAGAGAAGCTTAAATGAAGAGGGAGTATTGATGGTGACTTTCAGTAGCAGGTCGGTGACAGTGTTTATTACTAACGCTGGATATCTACAGTATGTGTTGATCCGCTCCATGGGTTCTCCTAATACTAAATATAACCCCTTTAAGATCTCTAAGGAGAAACATGAGTGTCTTCCTCATCCATCTACACCTTCCCATCTGCCCGTTTAACACTGCTAGTGAACAGTGGGCATTCTGACTTGGACAGGAGAAAGTTACAGTAGTTTCCTGGCAGCAGCGCCAGCCTGGCGCAGCACAACACTGCTGGAGGAATGTGTTAACATGACCCAGTGTATCCTGCTCATCCTGCAAGACCTTTAAATCATTGGTTCCAAGCCACCGGTGAGCTTTGGCTCTCACCCTTGCTCATGTGTGCGGTCATTTGTGACCTTTCGTTTACACACCTAACCGTCCCTTCGCTCTGTCTGTGTTCTAGTTCCCAAGTGATACTCGGTGTACCCTTCCTGAATCCATATCAGATTTAACAGCCGGCTAAAATAATCACACCCTAAGCTTCCTGCAGTATTTCTCTGGTCTGCATCCAGGGATATTGGCCAAAAAGCTTCCCGTGCCAGTATTTTTCCTTCAAACACACTCTGGCACTCTCCAGGAGAGTGTTTACCTGAACACCTGCCTCACACGGCATCATATTTCCTTTGACCCAAATAGTTAAGCATATTCCGTTTAAAAACTCTGTACCCTGGTGATTTGATATGAAGGCTGTAAAATGTGCAACATTTGGCTGTGAAAGTTTATTTGGCTCAGACGCCACAGCTATAAATATTAAAACCTGGACATGTTAACAAATAAGTCCTTTAGGAGTTACCAAAGAGAGAATTTCCTAGAAAATACTCCCGGGTGCCACCAGCAACAGTTTGGAGACGGATGTGGGTGCAAGAACGTGTCACTTTAAATGTGGTTCAGGCAAATAAAATCAAAAGATTCAATTTGCTTTAACATAAATTACTAAGCCTGTCGGGTTATGGTTGGCAGAATTAGGGAGGATAGTTTGTTATTTAAGGTCTTACTAAACTATTCTAATGTTTATATTAAAAAGCAGCTATTTGTAGGTCTGGTTCTCTTCCAGTTGAATTATTATTATTTTTTTTTAGGTACAAACAGTAGCCGTCAGCGGCGGAACGCATCGTTCTCTACCCACTGTGAAAACCAATGATTTAAAATAGGTTATAATCTTCTCATATTTTACTGTAAAAAATAAATAATAATATCTACCAGCAGGAGGTAAAAGTTTGGACTGAGAAATTTCATAGGATCGGAATTAGCAACAATAGTGTGTAAAATAAAATGTGACCCTTGCTAAGACTAGATAACCCGGTATTTTCTTTGAAAGTAATTTAGGCAGTAATATGGTTTAATAATATAGGCAGTATTATTGTTTCTTTGGCTCGTTTTTTTAGAAAATTACATTTAATTTCATTCCTCTGCATTGTGTGTTTTGGTTCCTCCTGCTTCCATTTCATTCCTCTTAGCAAACCATTTACCTAAACTAAGATATTTCAGGTTACTTCCTAACATATTTAGATACTTATAGAGATGAATTGTCCAAAATGATAAAATAAGTATTAAAATCTTTAAACTTTATCAGGTTCCAGTTAATTTTTAAACAATGTCCTCTTTTCCGCGCCCCGAATGACCTCACATGCAAAATAGTAAGAAGGGAAACATGTCAATGTGCCAGTACTAAATGGAAATCTGACTGGAAATCTGAAATCAAAAAATAATAATATATTCCTAGGAGATCTGAATGTTGGAGGTTCTTCTCTTCAGCGTATTTCTCAATCGTTTATTAACTTCAAATGTGGAACCATCTTATTATGAATAATTACTATGACTACGTAAATGACTTTACTGCTTTGCTCCCCTTTTTGCTGGAGTTTCTTATTCTTTCCTGTCCTGAATGTGTAACTCATGTTAAATTCAGTAACTAGAATAGATCAGTTTTGTACCACCTAAATCTAGAAATGTACCAAAACCAAGAGAGGGCCTGTATACTAATTAGTGGTGCAGCATTTTCTGGTCAGTTGCTGATTACCCATCTTTAAAAAGCCTGACCTGCTGGTTTGGTTTTAGGCCAATCCCAGTTTTATTTTCCTGAAATGTTGCTAAATATAGCAAGAAAGTTGCTGAGTTGGAAACAACTGCAAACGTGCAGACATGACCTGGCGGGTCGGTCGCTGCAGAGCAGAAGAGGACAGTGGCTGATTTTTAGACGTTTGCTGAGGTTGATGAAATCGGCGGATAAGATCGGATTCATGTACAAGAACTGGCCGATCACCAATCTCCCAAAATTAAGGAAATTGGTGCTGATAAATCTGTGCGCCTCTAGCGCTGATCTTTTTCCGACACATGGTGTCCTCAGGGCCGTCCTGCATGTTTTAGGTGTTTCGCTGCTGCTGCAGTCCTGCCTTAGATGAACGAGTAACTGCATTCCCATCGACTGCATACGTGCTCAAATAGGAATTACGAAAATTAATTTGCTTAATGAAAACACTCCCATATATTATACAGTCACAACATATTGACAATTTTAACAAAAATGTAAAAAAACAAAAATGTTTTTTATGATCAGTATAATAAGGAGGCAATGCAGACATTTAAATCAGCTGTGTAGGAGTGGGGAAGCAATCGGTGTGTGTGTGTGTGTGTGTGCTGTCTTTTAATAAAGGTCCAACTAGGCCTGTCACAATAACAAAATTTGCTGGACGATAAATTACAAGTTATTGCGATAAAGATAATATTGTTGTTTTCAGACAATTTTTAAGTGATATAACGGTAATGGCAAAATAATGCAAGAATACATTCTAAAAGATCAGTAAACTTTAAATTGTGATGAACATTTAACACTGGAACTGGAAGACATTTTAGATATCCAAAATAAATAAAACAACAAATAACATTAATTTTGAAGTCTTTGTAAACAAAATTGTCCTTCAAAAGAAGAGCTGGTTGAGACCAAAACACCAAACTGAAAACTTTTATCATCCAGTTTTTGATTAGAGAGAAAAAATAGATAAACGATAAATCATACCAATGGAAATAACTGAGTTTGTTTTAATTTAATTAATTCATTTATTGATTTTTGTGACAGGCCTAAATCTGGGTTTGCAAATTAGCCTGTGGTTAGAAGACCTATGCACAGTGTTTGCTGTGTTTTTAACACGTGGCATTGTTTAATGTGCTGTGCTTGATGGAGTAAATGTGGTTGAGTGGACCTGAACTGGAACCGTGCAGGACAGTGGGGCCCTGAGCAGCAGGGAAAGGGCCCACTGGTGTAGAACATTATGTTACCTCTTTCTTGAAGTCAGGCAGCGTTTCCAGGCAGAAGATGAGAATGGACAGCACTATCACCATCACACTGATGATGGCAATAATACGGGCCCCAGACGAGGATTCCGGGTGCTCAAACAACATCCACAGTTTTTTCTGGATCTCATTGGACGGCAGGGGCCGCTCTTCCTCTTTAGGGAAACCCTCGTCCTCCTTGAAGCGGCTCACGATGTCCTCTCCGAGTTCGTAAAACATCAGCTCGTCCATGAAGATGTCCAGGGGGATGTTGGCGGGCCTGCGTAGCCGCCCCCCGGACTGGTAGAAGTACAGGATGGCATCGAAGCAGGCGCGGTTACGGTCCAGGAAGAGCTCGTTCCGAAGCGGGTCAAAGTACCGGGCTCTCCGCCTGGGATCCCCGAGCATGGAGTTGGGGAACTGGGCTAAGGTGCGAAGCTGGGTTTCGTAACGCATTCCTGAAACGTTGATGGCCAGTCTTTCACTCAGAGCCCATCCGCTCCTCCACAGACCCCCCGAACGCCGCCGCTCTTTCTTCTTCTCGTTCTCATCCCCTTTGTTCTCCTTCTCTCCCTTCTCCTCGGTGTTGAGCTGGTTCTTCAGATGTTTGTCCTTTTCCGTGTTCCCCTCGTTCCCTCTGTCTCCTTCTTCGAATGTCTCTGGATCTCCACTATCCATCCCTCAGAGAGATCGGATGAACCTCCCACCTGAGACTTTGTAGAACAACTGGATCTGACGGTGGACTCTGTCTAAAACCAGAGGGATGAGTGAATCCATCAGCGGGAGTTACAGATGGCAACAGAGTTACAGAGCTACTGGACCTGATAAGTTTTATTGCTCTTAACCGATTTTCTTAGGTTTTAAAGAAGAAGGGCAAGCAAAAGTGAATTCACTGCAAAAACACAAAATCTTACCAAGTATTTTTGGTCTAGTTTCTAATGCAGATATATTCGTACATTTTAAATAAGTCAAAACTTACAAGTAACTTTTCAGCAATATGCTTGTTTTGGGTCAAGAATTCCTTAACATTGAGAAAGTACTCGTTCCACTGGCAGATTATTTCACGTCACATCTTGCTGAAAAGTTACTCTTAAGATAGTTTTGTGTTATTTTAAGTGTAACGAGTTTCTGCACTAGAAGGGAGATAAAAAAAAAAAAACCACTTTGTAAGATTTTGTGTGTCTGTGGTGTTCAGAGGTGGTGTGAGAAGAAAGTCTACTCACTATTTGGAAAGCGAGCTGCTGAAAGACACTAACTGGAGGATGAGGATTCACATTGTTCGCCTCCTGCTGCTCACCAGGTAGTCTGTCTTTTCGCCTGTCATTATGTGTGTCACACAAATAGAATCCTTCCTTTGGCCGTCCGCTCCAGCCGGCGATGTGATCCGCTGTGTCCAGCCAGACTCCTGGATCAGCCTGGTCACAACCTCTGCCTCCAGTTGTTTGTTGAAGGAACATCCAGGATCGCGCCCTGTCCCTCTGTGGACGAAATGTTTTAGGAGCGCTGTCGTGCTGAAATTAGATCCCCGGCAGACCCTTCCACCTCCTCCCTGTCCTGTCCCCTCCACTTCAGCCACGAGGCATGACAACCTTCAACCTCCCTATCGAATGACAGCACGCCTTAGCACAGCATGGTGCTTTGGACTGACAGGAGGCCCCAACCCTATTTGACTAATGCCAAAGTTTTTGATTTAAAACCTTGTTAATCATTTTTAATAAGCCATTTGATTTAAAGGTATTTTATATTTCAGTTTAAAAATGAAATGTAGTGAGGTGAGGCAATGATTTTAAGACGATTTTGATATTCACTTCGTCTTGAAGGTTGTTCTGGCAAACAAAAGCACCTTCTAAAAATAATTTTAACATCTCAGCATTATTACTATAATTAAATTATATATTTGTAAAATGTTTTGGATTTTGACTCAACTCAAGAATTGCATACCTTTTGTCTTTGGACTCAAATTTGGACTTTCATGTTTTTATTTGGGACTTTTAAATGGTAACTTTAAAACGCATCAAATAAAACGATAATTTTCCATCTAGTTTTTCCAGAAATGTTTTAAATAGTGTAAATTAAGAAAAAATAAAGATGAGATGGCACATAATCAATTAAATCGATTTGGAAAATGTGGTAGCATATACTCTACCAAACAGTACCGTGATGCACCACCAGAGGGCGGTAATGTTTTGTAACAGGTTGCTGCATATTGGCGACATTTCCTCACAGCTGCCTTCATTCATAGCAAACAAACCCTTCTGCTTTTTCTGCTCGTCTAATATAGTGTGTTTGGCTGTGCTTGATGTGAACTAAAAGATGAAGGCAACAAACTAATCCTATGAAATTATTGAATGAAATGCATCAAATAAAGGTTTTACTGAACCTGCTCTTCCTGTTCTGTGGCTTTGCAGAGCAATCATTTTACCTGGATGCTCCTGACATGACTACACACACACAGAGAAGAAAAATTACGTGTTTTAATTTTTTTTTTTTTTTTACAAATTAAAATATGTATATCAGGGTCAGAGTTAGGGCTACATGGTTTCTGCTAATTTGCAGAAAAATCACATATTTGTAATCTTTTTTTTGGTTTTCACTGTGTATTAATGGCAATGGAGGTATATTTAGTGTTTTGAACTAATAAATTGGCAGTAATAAGGTTTTTTTTTTTTAGATATAATCTCAAGTGTTTGAGGACTTCAGCTGTTTGTGGGTGGCATTGTGACCTTTAACCCCAATGAATACCAGGGGTCCAATGCATAGTTGATGGATGGTCAGAGTTGATTTGATGCTGGACGGAAACCTTAGGAACTGTAAAACATGAAACTGATGGGAGTAGCTTCAAGCATGTTCCTGTGTTACAACGGCCAAGTCAAAGTCCAGACCTGAAACCAGCTAAGAGTCTATGTTGTGTTTAAAAAATGCTCTTTTCTGCCTGAGCAATTTTGCAAAGAAGAATAAGAAAAATATCTCTGGATATGCTAATCTGGTAAAGACCGTGGGCTAAATGAGACTGAACACAAGTTTGTGGTTTAATGTAACACAATGTCAAATACCTCAGGTTGTATTAACACTTTTGGAAGGCTCTTTACTTTTATAAACTGGTGTGTGAAAATATTAAAGACTCTTTCGAAAACAAATTTTGAGATTAAACAATTTAGTTTTTTATGTGAAAGAAAAAAGGGCATTAGATTACCTCCCTGCTTCAAAATATCCTGGCCCTGTTCCAGATCACCCCAGATTTAAAGATCGTCTTCTATGAGGGAATTTTCCTGCCATAATTCAAGAGCAAACATTTTCAGTCTGAAACCAGGACTTCATGTCTTCCTTCACAAAACTTGTAATGCTTGTGCTCAAAACTTCTGCTCTCTTTCAAATATTCACTGTGCTTTCTCAGGCCTTTCTCTTCACGCTCAAAACTTCTCTCTGCTCGGATCAAATCTCCACCTGCAAACCTGTCTGCTCGCTTACGAATCATTTTCTGCTAGCGCTTGGAACAGAAAAGTACTGTCGCCTGGCAACCTCTCAGCCAATAGAATGCAAGTGTTACACTGGGTGCGTTTGTTTCCTTCTAGTGGGTGTGCCTGTGTGGCTACTATCGATTGTAGCAGGAGATTGTTCACCCAACCAAAGAAAATGGATCCACAGAACCAACCGTGTTACACCTTAGTCACAACATGCTATCTGTCTGTCGCTCTATGATGGATAGGTTTATAGATATATGTTTTCTGTCAATGGTTATATGTAATGATATATAGATAACTATTAACAGAAAAAATACACCTCTATAAACCTTCCATCATAGATGGATAGTAATCGACAGTAGCCACACAGGCACACCCACTAGAAGGAAACAAATGCACCCAGTATAACACTTTCATTCTATTGGCTGAGAGGTTGCTAGACGACGGTACTTTTTGTTCCAAGCGCTAGCAGAAAATGTTTGGCAAGCGAGCGGAGATTTGAGAAAGCACAGTGAATATTTGAAATAGAGCAGAAGTTTTGAGTACAAGCATTACAAGTTTTGAGAAGACATAAAGTCCTGCTTTCAAACTTAAATGTGTGCTCTCAAAATATGGCAGAAAAATCCCCCCGTAACCTCCATGTTGATATTTAGCTCCTGGAAACGTCCCCAAACTTTCAGTCACATCTAACATGTAACTCTTGCTTTGAAAGACTTTGGATTTTCTTTGCCTCCTCATTTCAGCTCTGATTACATCAGTCAGTGCTTAGTGGTCTCCCTGCTGCTGTCAGATTGATGAACACAGCTAACTGTGACAGTCACTTCACCACTTCATATCCTGCTCGGTCAGAACGCATCAGGGCTTCTTTTGCTTTCAGTTACTCCACTTAAACAAACCGACACACAACTGAGATTACTCTTCCATTTATTTTAGGTTGATCTCAGTGATTTTTAAGCAATTTCAATGTCTCTGAAAAAGCATCTCATGACTGTTGTTCAGTTATTCATTCAAGCTGCAATGCAGGTTGGTTCACATTAGATTGCATTGACATTCATACATTTTAAGTCTCAATAGTAGAAATATGTTCAATTATGACACTTTATTGATATGTTTCTATTTTTTTTCTCTTCAAAATATAAAAAGATAGATCATGAACATTCCATTGAAATATACTTTATACAGTTCTTGATGAGTTGTTCTTCGTGTCCCAACATTTCAAAAATGAAATCCGGCATAAGTCACAACCTGACGCTCCGGTGATCACCTCTTCTCCCCATTCAGGCTCCATTTAAGACCACAGTACAATGGACCAGTACCTAAGTCTGTTTTACACAATAATAGCATGTAAAATGAATCTTTGGGATGCTTATGTGAATGCAGTAAATTAGATGTTTATAAAGAGGTTAGACTTGTTAGATTTTCTAATTAAAATAACATTTCATATATTAGAAAACTTTATATAGTATGATATAATTTGCTCTGAAACAACTGTAATATTTTCAATTTGTAAAATACTTTTTTAAAGATATATGTGATTGCTATGTAACCCTATGGAAAGCCATAAAGCCACTAAATAGGTGGCTGAAAACGTCTAAACTGATGACAGCACATCTGCGTCTCAGGGAGCTTACAGTAAGTGTCGATCAGTGGCATTCATGGTGTGGATTGCATACAGTGTCCTCAAACAAAAAGAGACACAATGAAAACATTTTAAAAATGAACAAACATGTAAGTAAAATCAAACAGGATGCTGTTGTCCAAAGACCATGTGGCACCTTCAGGACAAATCAGAGTAACATGCCAACACAAAGCATTTCTGTCCTTTAGGTTGTATGAGGTGACTGCTTTTTTCTTTTACATTTTCTAACAGATAGAAAGCCTTTAAAAATAAAACAGACTTAGCACAATCAACATTGTAACTCATCCTGTTTACCAAATCTAAATCAAATGGCAGTATTATGCATTAGGGAAAAAAAAGACATCTTTTTCAGCCTGCCGCTGGCAGAGTCGCAATGTGGAGAACAAAGATATGGCGAACTTAACAATGAAAAACAGTGGCATGAAAGTAAAAAATACAACTTACAAACAATTGGGTGAATCACAAAGGTTTTTTTTGTTGTTTTTTTTTTGCCGGTGTGCACGCCACCTCTGAAAAATCTCTGTGGCCATCCACGCTCTGAGAACTTTCCAGAATGAAAACTGTGTGATAGTAAGATTTTTGCAAATAGAGAAAGTTGTAGACCCTGTTAAACCTGCGCAGACTCAACAGAACTGTTGAACGCTCTCTGTCGTCTACATCACGCTGAAATGAACGAGAAATGGGCACGGGACCGTTCAGCTGCCTGAGCTAAACCCCGAACCAGCGGGGCCTGAAACTCGCTGGGAAAACCAAACCAAAGAAGAAGTTCTTGAAGACCCCTCAACACATTACCTTTGTCTTCCTTCAACCTGCCACTGTTTCATTTTCACCATTAGTCTCCCCAGGTGGACCACTTCTTACCCTTTCTTCATCACTTTCTGACATCATTTTGGAAGCTCTGGGTCTCTTTGATAGGTGCTTGCATGACTGCGTTGTGATACGATGAACTAGCCAGCAAGATGACAAGAACTGGACCGTGTGGTAATGACGGATGCTAAGACCTGACCTTTTAAAAAAAATGAAGACAAGCTACCTCTACACACCCATGCCGACACTGAGTGTGAGTAGTTCTCAGTTGCCTCTCCAAGGAAGACTTTGCTGCTCTACAACACGGCACAGTGTTTATAAAGTTATCCGGACTGGAATCATGACAGGAACAATGACAGAAGGCTGGAGGGAAATGGCAAGACTCTGTTCCCCCTTGAGAGATTATCAAGTCATAATGCATGCTGTTTTTTTTTTGTTTTGTTTTTGTTTTTTTGATTTTTAATTTTTTAACACATCACTGTGAGGTGTTCACATTATTATTTTTCTATATATTAGAATTTATTATGTTAAAAGAAAATAGCAAAAACACCTACATCCACGCACACAATCGGCACACCTGAGCCCCTAAAGCCCACGCTCTGAATTTGGAATGGCAGTTAATTCCATGCAAACTTAAAAATCTCTCCCAACTCCTCGCCATATTGCATCTTTTATTATCGTATTGGTTTTTCTGTTCTCCTGCAGAGGGTGAGACTGCTATCTCTGCGAACGAGGCATCCAAGACTCTTAGGAATCCCTTTAACACCGAAGCTTTGAAGATAACTCAAAGGACTCCGTTTTTATCAGCTACAGTCGTGACAACTCTTGCGTTATTGCCAAAGAAAACTAGCAAACTATGAGTACTAATCAAGCTTTCAGAACATGGAGAGCTGCTGTTTCAGTACGGGTGCTGCTTTTGCTACGGAAGATGTGCAAACATGTCAAGGAGGAAACATGGACTTTGTGACTGACAACAACTACAGCACTTTGCTCAGATGCTACGGGCAAAGTTGGTCAATTGAATGTTTAGAAAGTGTGCTGCTCCACGCGTTACAAAATAAAAACCATGGCAGAGGTCATAAACACTGGAATGAAGAGTGTAGGGCAGTAGTAGCAGAGAGATTTCATCAAACAAAACATAGTTCAGGGTGTACTTCGCAAACATACATGTTTCAATATTCACATTTTTTTTACTTCTCAAAAGAAAATATAGCTCTTCTCTTTAATTATAATCTTTTTTAAAACATTAATTGCATATAACATTTTTTAAATTTATTTTATATATACTTTTTTGTATCTCTAGCACCCTTGTCTTCAACTAAGGGCTTGCAGAAAAGACAGTCATGCAAAGTAGTCATGCTGGTAAACAAAGTTACAAAAATGCATTTTTTTCCCATTATTCCTATTGTCCATCCTTTTTCTTTTCCATGTCTGAATGGGCAAGAGTCAGTCATTGCTAAAGATCTTTCTAGAGACCTTTTTTCATCTGCAACACCTGCGGGTTAAATTATGTTGCACACCCCAGCATGAAGGAATACTTCTTTTCTTGCATCCTTTCCACCGACTATTTTTCTTCTCTTGTATGAGACCTTTTTTTTTTTTTTTGCCGGACTCTTCCCGGACAGGACCCCATCTCCAAAGTCATGGAGCCTCGTAGATTTGTTTATCAAAATATAGATTTGTTCTCTTTGTACATGTCCACGCTTGCTCTTACTCTTGGTTCGTTTCTCTGAATGTATCCTTTGGGCCTAGAAGGACTCCCTCTTTCCCCCCTGAACTTCATTGTGACATTGTGTTGCCAGTGAAGCACTTGTTGGCAGCAAGAGGGACAAGAGAGGCAGGGCAGTATGCATCAGAGGAGTCTTGGCGCCTAATCGGCAGTGTTTGGGAAATATTCACCAGATTGGTCCCGTTCAAAATAATGCAGAACTGTTTGCATTTTTTTGTAATTTAGGCAGGATAGGCCGATATTCCAACAGGGTTTGACTCCTTGAGTCAGTCTGTTTACTAATCAAGTCTCCGTCACCCAGACACGGGGACGTTTCCTCCGTGTGCAGTGAGGCACGGGAAGCTACTGGCAGTCAAAGGACTAAGACAATGGTTAGCATGAGAGGGAGTAGAAGCCTCACCCTATATTTAATATCTCTACTAATCTACTATAATTACAGACGGTCATTCAGCAAGTGCATGCTAAAGGACCTTTGGTACCCAACATAGATTTTCGTGCAAGCCCACGACAGTACATGAGAGATAAAGATAAGTCTTTTTCCACTATTTAGTGATGGAGACTGTTTAGGGCGAGTATAAAATGACTTGTTTAAGATAATGCTACATGTGCTTCGATTGTTCTGCTTCAGACTTAGTGCTGTTTGATGAGCAGGGCAGTACTTCAGTCTAATAGAAGTAAATGGAAGACTATACAAGTGCTAAACTTTAACAAGGGGCTATCAGGAGGTGCAGTTAAAGACTGTGCATTTTTATATTTGTGCATCTCTCTCTCCTTTTTAAATTAATTGTTGTATTGAATAAGACCAATCCTTTGTCTCTCATGTGCTCCCTCAACGACTTTCTTCTTCTTCACTGGAAAGGAATACAGGAGTGACATCTAGAAGATCCCTTGAATGCATAATTTTCTCTCTCATTGAACTGTGGATGGATTGGTTTTCAAGTCAAGGTATTTCCCAACCAACAGATGCTACAGTGTGTTAGCAGAGATGCTACATTGTTCGTTTGAGTCCAGGTGAAAGACGAGTGCTTGACCGGGAAACTTGCTCAGTGGTTCGGCACTGCAGGCGGTGCCGATTTGGTCAATAAGCAGGATGGCGTTCATAACACTGTTAGAGAGATGTCGTCTGGAATGTGTCATCAGGAGTCCTGTTTTCTCCAAAAGTGTGTCAGTGCAATGCTCAGTCCGCTTGAAGGACAAGGGAAGGGGGCACGGGAAGAAGAACTGGGCGGGTGGGAAGGGGTTCAGGTGAACTGTTGTCAAAAAAGGTGTGGTTGGCGATCCAAGAGGCTGCTTTGGTAACAATGTGAGGAGCAGACCATGTGATACATATTTATATATTTTTTTTAATTCATGATTACCCTCTGGTCTCTCTCGTCACCTCAAAGATCTCCTTTCAACTGTCCGTCCGTGACAAGCCTGTCGCTTATGTGGCTCCCGCCGCAATTTGTTTACCAGTTACTGACTCCTCATAACAGAGAAGGCGAATGCTAGAAACTTAACACTGCAAAGAGAGAAACAGAAAGCCGTTAATGTCAAGTTCACCGCCGCTAACCTTCAAATAATCATGTTCAGTCACACCAAAACTTTACTGCTTCGTACTTGGTTAGCTGAGGTTTCTCAAATACAAATAATAATAAAAAAGACTAATTAGGTTCTGACATTATGAACAAATGTAAAGTAAGCAGGAGTTACCATTACCTGTCAACTGCAGTTTAACTGTGTCAGAATGAAGTGAACAAATTGAAATAAAATGCTTCAACAACACACAACAAACACTTAGATCTGCTGGAATGGTTGGTTCGTCTTAAAAAGCAAAATCATGAAATGGAAACATTACAAAAATATGGAAAACTGATTTTTCTCAAACTGAACAACACTAGAGAGCTCTTTGTATGATTTGGTGCTGCTTGACCTACATGTGTTTGCAAAACTGAAGAAAGATGTTCAGAAACATCCAGAAATAGTTTAACTTTTCAAAGAAAAACTAAACATTTTGTAAAATACAACAGTAAATTTAGCGCCAGTCATTTTGTACCTTAGCATTTCAGGTGAGTTTAACTTCTTCAGGCTCTAAATTGTGCCTTTAATTGGTGCTAAACACCTAATTTACAGATAGGAAATGGTGCAAATGGTAATGCTAAGACACAAAATGAGAAATTAAAACATTTCTGAAGGATTTTCCTTTATGGAATCAAAAAAATGAATCTTGTGTTACATTAAACCAATTGACAGCAGACATCATCCATTACTGCAGCTGCTTTTTAACTTCTTCTTTGTGCTCTTCATTTTCCCACTTTTTATCTGTTGCTGTCCGTATAGGAAGAGGCGTGTAGTGAAGAGGTGTCACCAAAGTTCAATGAACCTCCAACAGGCCAGTAAAAAGCATAAACAGGTAGGAAAAACATCATGTTTTCAATAAACAGTAAAATATTACATTACAACAGGGCCAACCAAGTCCAACAATATAACGTTTGCATTAAAAATACCAGCTGTAAATGGTTTTAGACAGAATTTTAATGAAAAATTAACTGTAAACATGTTTAACAACAAAGTAGCAGTCAAATGAAACAAAATTTTTTTACAGCAAATCCAGTAAAACTTTAACGTTTGCAATGTTTTTATCTGATGAACTGTCTTACAGTAATGAATACGTTAAAACAATGAGCTCATTGTGATCAGAGGGAAAATGTGGCAGAATATAAGATATAGACACAAACATTGTTCTCCAGAGAAAAAATGAACTATTTTTCAAATATTAAAATTATTTTTAAGTTCTATAAAGCTATATAATTATGCTTTTATATAGATTTTACATTACATATATATTCATTTTCTATTTTGATTTAAAACTGATTGTAATGTCACTTCTTAAAACAGGGGGTTCTAGATCTTCTAGTTATATTATCTATGAATCTATTTTATTTTATGCAATAAAACGTCTTATTTTCACCATTTTTGTATCATTAGAAAATTGCTCCTAAGTATGACATAAAGGCGTGAACTTTTGGAAACTTGAGATTCATTTATGTTGTTTTAGAACCACAGAAGGCAACTTTATTTACATAACACACTTTGAGCATCAAGGCCATTAAAACATTGTCCAAACAGCTGCCATTTTGTTCCATATAGATGGCATCGTGGACTGATTAGCAAAATAAGTAAGAACTAATATCAGGTGTGATTCGTTTTCTTCTTCCCAAAGTTTTTTGAAAGTAGTAAATAGTTTTTTTTGTTTTAATAAATCCAGATTGCAACTAGAACAGGAGAGTCAAACTCAGTTTAATTTTGAGCCAAATCAAAAGTCTGAATGTTCTTAAAGGGCCAGAATGTATTGATAAAACCCATTTTATCACTATATTCTGGTATTGATATTAATAAATAGCTGTTAAAATATCACTGGTCAGGGTTTTTGTTTTTGTGGCTTTTTGGAATCAAAATCGCAGATTTTGTGTTGCTAATTTAGAAATATTTGTCAGGAACTTTTATATTTGCGCTGATGTGTGAGGTTAAATGTGAATTTTTATACTCGCCGTATCGATCACGGACTGCAACTTGACAACATGTAAAGCTGAGGTAGCAGTCAATTAAACCCAAAGTTTTTTTATCAATTTTGAGAAAGATTTGCAGTAAAATCAGAAAAAATGTGGGGATCTGTTGATTTTGTGTGAATTTTCAGGGTTTGTGAAAAACTGGAGACTTATAGATGTAATCTGGAGTCTAGAGGGCCACATAAAAAGCTACGGCGGGCCAGATTTGGCCCCCACGCCTTCAGTTTGACACATGTGAACTAAAGGAATATTCAGAATTCAATGTGGTACAAGTTATGTGATCTGATATGTTTATGACAATAATCAGTAATCTGTTGCAGATCATTTTTTTCTATATGGCTTTCATACATGGATCTTTGAGTTTGCACATTTTAGTAAATCCTTAAAGGCGTAACTCTATTCTAACTGATGAAATCACCTGATCAAAACATTCTCCTATGTTGTAACTAGTAGTTATTTTAGTCTAGAGTTTCCAACATTACACTTTTGAACAAAACGTGGTATTTCTGTCACTCCAGAGCTTAAAAGTCAAACACAATTCATGGCTGCTGAACAAACCAGTTGTAAATAAAGTTTAACTGAAATAAAATAAATGTTAGTTATATTATTTACACACAGACTGATCCTATTTACTTGTTAAGTGACATCTTAAGGTTTTTACTGGGTTTTATTTAGGCGTGAGGTAATAAAAGGGGGAATACATAT
Organism: Girardinus metallicus; assembly: GCA_903067095.1. Classification (NCBI taxonomy): domain Eukaryota; kingdom Metazoa; phylum Chordata; class Actinopteri; order Cyprinodontiformes; family Poeciliidae; genus Girardinus; species Girardinus metallicus. Next base: position 29,215 of record CAEGAE010060997.1, on the reverse strand, counting down.
TCATGCCATATTTTCTAGCTTTTAATTTCTAATAAAATTTGAAAAAAAAAAAAGTATCTTTTTTCTTCCACTTCAAAATGATGCATGAATTTTTATCACAAAAAAATGTTTATGTTTTCAAAGACTAAAAATAATTTTGCAAGAAACTATTCGATAATCTACGTTACATTTATTCCTTATATGATCCAATTCTGTCTGCGGATATTAAGACTGTTTTTGTTGACATGAACTTTTTATCAATAACATCTGGTAAAATAATAAACAGCTCTGGAAAAAAAATGCACTGAAGCTCATTGAACGCCTCGAGGTTATTCTAACAAATACCGATTTCTGAGTTAAAACATTAATATTGTTGTTTCTAAATGAATATGAACTTGTTTTCTTGGCATTATTTCAGGTCTGAAAGCTCTGCATCTTTTTCCTTATTTTCACCATTTCTCATTTTCTGCAGATAAATACTAAATTTTTTGCTTGGCATTTCAGAGACATGCTGTCAGTAGTTCATAGAATAAAAGAACAACGTTCATGTTACTCAAACATAAACCTACGAAAAAGAAAAACCACAGAAGCTGATCGTTTTAAGTTGCCTCTTAATTTTCCCAGAGCTGCATATATCCAACCATTGTTGAAAATCTTAATGTAAACATAAATAATCAGTAAATTCAAATGACTTTAATTCATTCACATTTACATTTTCCATAATAAGTGCTGCTTTAAAGGTTTAGCTAGTTAAATCTAGCCATATTTTGCATCCTAAATTGACATCAGGGTCTACAGGGACCTCATGGAGGCACAGGAAGGCCTGTTTCTGTTTGATTTCCTACAACTTCAGGTCAAAACTGTGATTTAACTCTGACTGGAACAGAAGAGAACTATGTTACTAAAACACACATATGAGCAAATACAACGTTTATACCAGGAAAAATGTGCAAAATAAAGACATTATTTGATTCCTTCAGTTGCATCAGTCCACAAAAATATTCCTACTTATTTTACTGTAAATGATAAAGTATGCCAGTGATTTAAGTATAATCCACAGGATATAATATCCTCCCTTTATGATTATACGAGATGTAAGTGAGGCTAAGAGGGTTAATGAGGAGCCAAGCAAAGAAAACCAGCAGATAAAGAGAGAAATTATCCTAACAAACGTTTTGAGCCAAATCTCAGTTTGGTGATGGTCATTACAAGCGTTCGTTTTTCCTCACTGCATCCTCAAAGTTTTCTCTTCATTTAAAAAAATCACTGCCAGAGTTTAGGTTCATATTGTACACAGAAAATCTGCTCGGCATGCTGAATGACAAGTGTTCAGATAACGTTACAATACTGCAACCTTTTTTTTTTGTTTTTTTTTTTTACATGAAAATGTTACATCTATGTGTGAAAAATGTTCTAAACCAACATTTCTGTTCACATCAGTCCCACAACTCACTTCCAGTCAGCTGGCGATTAAAACAAACATTCATCTGTTCACATGAGACTCATTTACAAACTCCAGTTTCAGTTCTTTGGAAGCACATGGATTTAAAAACTGGTGCCAGGACCGCGGATTGTAACGGTTATAACGGCAACACCGAAACAAGCAGACGAATTTTACACGTGGAAAATGTGATCCTAAGTCAGTTCTGATTTTAGTTTCTTCTTACATCCAGTGGTACAGCAATGTGGGTCGTTACAGTGAAATGCGGCAGAAAAAAAAAGGGAAAATATCAAACTTTCTCCAACCTAAAACCATTTCAGACGGCTACCACAACATCGACATGGAAATGGCTCAGGTCTGATCACTTCTACGACTTACATCCAGAGGAGATGAAACATGCGAACAAGTAGTCTGCCTTTTTATATGTGCACTTTTTTAGGGTAAAAATATATCTGCATATTTACATGTTTATGCACAGCATGTTTTTCCAGCATTAAAGAAATATTGCACATTTATTGCATATGTGAATGTGACATTTTTTCCACTTTTTTTTTTTTTCTTTTTTTGCTGATCTGTTGCTGAACACAGAATGTACAAACATTGACAAATATACACCGAAAGATGTTTATCTTGGTATTAAAAGAGAAATGTATTGATTATTTTCAGATAAATGAGAAAAAAAAAAGAAAAAAAAAAGATGATTCGGTCGTTTTAGAAAAACCTTTAAAGCAAAAGAAAACCTGAGAAAAGAAACGAACAATCATGAAGCGAAGCGTGTTCAACGGCGTGGCGCGTGTCCGCTCTGTTCCACAGAATTCATTCGTTATGCCGACATGCAAACGTTAAAGGTTAGTGATCAACACCGGCTGTTAGTAAAGTGCTTGTTTTTATTTAAACTTCGCAGTTAGTCGTTCAAATTTGACTTTCCAAAAATTAGTTTGTTAGGAGCTTTACTAATACATTGCATTATGTTTCTTTTTAAAAAAATAAACGAGGAAATATGAAATATTTCATTTATATCGCTTACCAGAAAATTATTATTACTTTTTTTTTCCGAAGGTCCATTCAGTCATTTCTTGTCATTAAATAAATAAAGTTGTGAAAACTTAGCTACAGTGTCCTGCTGCCTATCTGCTGATTTTTCTGTGGACCATAACTCCAAATTATTTGAGAAAAATCCTTAATTTGCTGATTTAATTTTCTTTTTCTTTATGAGCATATCTACAGTATTTGAAATAAAATGCAGCTTGGGAAAGTAACAGCTGATTGGCTGAACCCAAGAGCGGAGTAGTGGAAGATATTACATGTTATATTAATGCATTTTAAGGTATATTTGGTGTTTTGTCTGTTAAAACAGGAAGTTATAAGGATCCTCAGCGACGGTCTGAAGTATTTGTGGCAGCATCCTGGGGATCCGCTGTACTGTTGTCAAAACAAGTGTTGCTTTAGCTAACTGTTATGCTGCGTTCAAACACCAAACGCGTTTACATTCAAAGTTTATGTGCATCAAGCGCTGAGCGATTTGGAAAATTTGACCTTTTGCCGCTCGACGTGGAGCGTCGACCAATCAGAGAGACTCCGCTATGTGACGTAGCGGCCTCTAGGGGGCGTCCTGATGTGGGTTAGCAGGTCATCAACACCCAGCTAACTTGTGAAACTCTCCAAACTCGCAACACCTCTGAATTATCTGGTAATTTCAAGCACGCGTCCGACAGCAACATTCTGTTGATTTCAGTAAATAAAACATCGATACTCTCAGTATTTGATTCTCCGTTGTTGAAAGTAACCAGAAGAGGAATAAAAGGTGAGAGGCTCCAACTCGCGTTGGTCATCATCAGCTGTCACCGTTGTTTGTTCAATAGAAATGTTCAGCAAAGACATCTATGTCTCCGTTATGATTGCAGAAGCTTTCACTATATAATAATTTGGTTCCACTCCCTCAATTTCATCTACCATTACATAAAGAGAACGGCAACGGAGAACAACGGCTCGTTCCAATAAAGCGATTTTGACGTGCGTCCACTTAGACTTTGACTGTAAACTTGAAGCACCTGACACTCACATCGTGTTTGGTGTGAACGCAGCATAAATGTCAAGTACCTGACTTCAAAGTGCAAACCGTCCAACAAGAAGCGTTTTGACACACGAAACGTGTTCAGTGTGGACGCAGCATTAGCTCCGCTTAATTAACCACTGCTAACTGGGGAAAAAAATCTACATTATCCTGGTTTTCTGTAATTGGTAAGAATGTTTTCCTGATGCACAAATCTTTATGTTATATGTCATTAAAATGACAGAATTGACGTTTAACTCCAAGGTCATATTTGCATATGTGGGATTCTATTCCCGGCGTATTAAGATGAAGTCGCTTTATAATCTGAATTTATACCATGGTATCTCTCTTTTTTTTTTTTTTTTTAACTACACATTGCTTTAAGTCGCTGTTTAAACTTTCCACGTCAGTGTCCTATGATGGCAGTATGCTAGTAGTGAAACAAAGAGCTAACCGCGGTGATTTCTACTATCCTCTTACATCATTAGTCACAAACGACGAATACAGAAAACTGCTAACATCAAAGTAATCTACGAACGAAGACTTTTTTCTTTGGCTAAATGAACGTTTTCTTGTTTCATGTTCATTTCTCTGGCTGGAGATACTAGCTTAGTTTTGTTTGGTCCACAACACAAAATGGATGTCTATCTACAAATTTAACTTCTAAAATATCAGCATGTTTTTGTTTTGTTTTTTTCCCTTAAACCTGTGAGGCTATTTTTAATCCCTGCATCAATCTCAAAATTTCAACGTCTCATCTAGTAGTTCACAATAACTTCCTTTAAAGCTACAGTTTGTACTTTAACCCATCTGCATTCCTGGTGCATGCATCACAAACAGAAGTCACTCTACGTTCATGTTCATTTAACGTTATTGCTATTTTTGTTTGCACGATATATTATAATGCAAAGGGAAGTTTCAGCGTGATCCGTAACTAATCCGCCGCGTTTCTCTGGGAGGATCCGTTCACGAGGATCCTCGCCAGATCAGGAGGATCCGTTCGGCTACAGAATGGAGGGGATGGGGGAGCGGCAGCGGCGCAGTTGCCCCGGCGCCTCATAGTTCTCAAACGGTGGACTAGTGATGGGAGCGAGGCGCAGAGACGAACCCGCCACCCCCGATATGTTATTGAGACTGCGAGATTTCTCCTGGCCGGTCGCTTTGTGGCCCAACAGCGTTTCAGTTTGGACGTGTGCAAAAGGAAATCATAGGTGAAGCGTGTGTGCGTGAAGTGACGGATGATTGTAGTTTGGTTTGCACAGATTGGAAACGTGAACATGTAGTTTATAAAGTCAAAAGAGAAGAAGCACACAATGAAAAGCAGAAATAAGTAGAAATATGTTTAAAAAGAAAACAAGAAAAAAAACACAAAGGACAGACAGAGACAGGACAGACAAGACAAGACAAAACAAGAAAATGCGAGTTATGACATGTAATATTTTTCCTTTCAAAAAACACAAAGCACAAAATTTACAGAATTTTAGAGACTTAACACCAATTCTAGGCCCACTGCATAAATCACCCAAAACGTTTCATATTCAGGTGTTTTAGGCGGATTTAGCCTTAAGTAAACAGTTGAACACAAACATAGAAGAGCAAATCATCGATATAGAGAAGGAGTTGACCACATGAAGCTTTTATGGACAAAATTAGATATAAAGCACCAAAAAAATGGGTTTTAATTACACACAGTAGTGTGCAAAGTTACTTTTTAAATACTTTGTAAAACATTTTCCACCTTTAATGTGACATATATCCTGTAATGTTTCAGATTAATATTAAAAAATTATTTTAGGAAGCAAAATATAATTTTCCAAGGGGGAAAAAGTTCTACAAATCTGTCCCTCTAGTGGCCGTCCCACAGATCTTGTATTTTTTCTTTCAACTTAAATTTTATACTTGCATTTTTTCTGTTGATTTGGCTGCAAAGCAGTTCAGTTTTCTTTTTAAATCGGCCTTCACCTTCGTTCTTCAAGCATTTACGTCACAGCTGATTGGTTTTTGGAATGGGTCAGAAATGTATTTATATTTGCAGAAACGATGCTGCCAGTGTTTGTGTGCTAAACTTACAGTTGCACAGCTGGCAGATGCACTTATAAAATTACTTTGTTTTCTGGTAGCAACAAAGTCAGATAAAATTCAAATGATTTGATTAAAAATGAAAAATTATTTAAAAAGCGATGTAAAACTCGTTAGTGTCGTTATCACAAAAGTTCCCAAAAGTAGAATTTTGTCTAGAGATCCAAACTCGTTCTCCAGCAGCTGTGTGGAGGTTTTACCTGGATGCTTTCACTGCAAAAAAAACGAAAAAGATTTCTGTCCTGCAACACTGCTCCTCCATTTTGGTTGGTTATTTTATGCTTTGTAACTTTTCAACAAAATAAGGCTTAGACAAGGGAAGGAAAATCTGCACACTTAAGCAAGCAGGTCACTGCGCCATTTTTAAATTTTTCATTAAATTTTCAATTGAACTGTGAGGAGTAAACGTCACATCAAAGGTGGAAAAAAAAATCATAATATTTTCACGTTTAAAATGACGGGCACTTTGCGTTGGCGCCGCTGTAAATCTAACCGTGGACTCGTTGCATTTGCTTTTGATTCATGCAAACTTCACAAACTTCAAATGGCCAACGTAAAAAAAAAAACCTCTGTCAGCAACATTTAACAGAAGCGTTTCCTGCTGTAATAGTTTCCTGTAACCAAATCGCTTCGTATTTTGGCTACAGTGGGAAATGACACGTGGCAAGGAAAACTAAATCCAGCTGCGCAAGCGGCTTGTTTGTGAGTTTAAAACTTTTGCAGCGTCCTCGGTGCCCTTTCCCGCTGTATGTAGGTGAGAGCCACAGCATGCAGATGTTGAGTTTTCCCTGCAGGGCGGCGCCACAGAGAACAAAGGGCCGTGCTGGCGGCGTGTTGTTGCATCAGAGGAAGTGAAAAAAACACACCATTGGTAGGAATCTACCAATGAGCTGCTCACACATATAATGGCTGGAGCTCTACTGGTAAATTAGGAGATTTTAATGATTTAAAGTCGCACTAAATAAACCTCCAACCATCACATGGCCACAGACGGACAACAAGGAACACGGCAGCAGTGTGACGCCCTCTGTGTCTTCCTGTCCAGAAGCAAAAAAGTAAAAATAAAATAAAAATAGGGCAACATTGTGTTGTGCTCAGTGGCCTGCACTTTGGACAACACGTCATTTTTAGTCAACCATGAATAAAATTCGTTTTTTTCTCTCTTTTGTAGGCCTGAGTAGTAAAATATGTATGATGCATTTTTACTGGACTCTGGAGACTTTTACGTCACTGAAATGATTCCTGGGAAATATTCTGTGTTGCTTAAACCTCCGGTGCAACGGCTGGGATCAAATGATAGTTTTATTAAAAGGTTTCTGCTTGTGGAGTTCATGTAAGAGATGAAAGTGCAGCTTTGAAATAACGTTTTAACGTCAGAGTAGAGAAATGCTTGATTCTGAATGGATATAAAAGACAATTTATCATTCCTTCACTGTCCTTATAAACCGTCAACCTGAACAGTTACGAATCTTTATTCAATAATTAACATATTATACTATTTTGTGTAATTTAATTCTTCAGGTATGTAACTCAGCATCCTGTTTGCAGTAGCACGTTTGTACAAAAATGTGCAAAATGTTACCAAGTATTTTTGTCTAGTTTCTGGTGCAAATATCTTAGTGGACCTGAATTAAGACAAAACTAATTTAAAAGTATCTTTTCAGCAAGATGTAGGAGCTTATTTTAAGTAAATCATTCCTTTTATTTCCATTGGCAGATAAATTAAGACAATTTTCCCATGTCATAAACGAAATAACGTTTTCTAAATCTCTGTTGTTTAGATATATTTTTGGAATAAAAGGGGAAGATATAAGATTTTTTTCTTATTTCTTTTTATTGATATTTTTCTATTGTACATAATTGTTTTGTTTTTAATTAAATTAATAAATTTCTTAGCTAACTAATCTGCCAGCAGTACAAGAACTTTTTCACCAATATTAAGAAATTATTTATTTAAAACAAGCTCCTATATCTTGCAGAAAAGACACTTGTAAGTTAGTTTTGTTTTATTTCATGTGTAATAAAATATTTGCACTAGAAACCAGACTAAAAATACGTAGTATAGATTTAGTATTGTTTGCTTTAAATCGGTTCTGTCAGTTTTCTTCAGTGTTTGTATTTTGATTATATTTTTGTTAGTTTAGGTCTTACCATACCCTGTATTAATTATTGTTTTAAACATCTTAAGTGATACGTTAATTCCTACAGATGCAGTATAAAAACACAGAATTTTCTTAGCTAAGGCTAAGAAGTTAATCTGACTTTCTAACTGAGCTGATCTAAATGAAAACAGACAGATGAACGTCGAACGAATGTTTTGTGTCCAGATTATTCTCCTTAAAAACAACCTAAAAATGTTCCTGGTGGTTCAACAGCGAGCATGCAACATGCTGAGTAGAATGAGGGGGGAAAAGGACAGGAAGAAAAACACAAAATGTAAAAAACTGCTAAAACCCCTAGGCAAAAAACACTGGCCACTTTATTAGGTACACCTGTTCAATAGCTCATTAACGCGAATGTGGAATCAGCCAATCACAAGGCAGCAACTCGATGCCTTTAGGCAGGTTAGGATGGCCGAGACGATCCGCTGCAGGTCAAACCGAGCGTCAGAATGGTTGGTGCCAGACGGGCCGGTCTGAGTATTGCAGAAACTGCTGATCTACTGGGATTTTCACGCACAACCATCTTTAGGGTTCACAGAGAACGGTCCGAAAAGAGAAGACATCTGTAGGCGCGAACGCAAAGGTCAGAGGGGAATGGCCAGCCTGGTTGGAGCTGATAGAGGAGTAACTCAAACAGCCACTCGTTACATCCGAGGTCTGCAGAAGAGCTTCTCTGAACACACAACGTGTTGAGCCTTGAGGCGGAGGGGCTACAGCAGCAGACGACCGCGCCGCAGCCGCTCCTGTCAGCTAAGAACAGGAAACTGAGGCTGTAACTCACACAGGCTCACCGAAACGGACAACAGAAGATTGGAAGACGTTGGCTGGTTTGATGAGCCTCGATTTCTGCTGCGACATTCGGATGATGGGTCAGAATTTGGCGTCAACAACATGATGGATCCATCCTGCCAACGGTTCAGGCTGGTGGTGGTGTGGGGATATTTTCCTGGCACGCTTTGGGCCCATTAGTACCAACTGAGCGTCGTGTCGGAACCACAGCCTGCCTGAGTGTTGCTGCTGACCGTGTCCATCCCCTTATGACCACAGTGTCTTCTGATGGCTGCTTCCAGCAGCATGACGCGCCAGGCCATAAAGCGCCAATCGTCTCAGACTGGTTTGTTGAACAGTGAGTTCACTGAACTCCGATGGCCTCCCGTCACCAGATCTCAGTCCAATGGAGAACCTTTGGGATGTGGTGGAGCGGGAGATTCACATCATGGTTGTGCATCTAACAAATGTGCAGCAACTGTGTGATGCTATCATGTTAATATGGACCAGACTCTTTGGTACTGAATGTTTCCAGTTCCTTGTTGAATCTTTGCCATGAAGGATTACAGCAGCTCTGAAGGCAAAAGGGGATCCAACCCGGTACCAGCGAGGTGTACCTAATAAAGTGGCCGGTGAGCGTATATTCAGATGCTGCATTTTTTTTTTTGTCCTTATTTTAAAGACTAAAGGATGGCAGCAGGGATCTGGCTGAAGTTCCTCCCTCACAGCAAAGTGATGCTGACCCGTAAGGCTTTCTGCACTCCGGCTAAATATTTCACCCCAGAAGAAAGCGTCTGTTTGTGCAACACGTCTTCTCCCGTTTCACTGGAAGCAGTCATCCAGGTCAAAATGTTCAGAAGTGCAAAGCTCAGCGAATGGACAGGAGTGTTTCCCTCCATTTGTAGCAGAACCACAGCAGCTGCAATCTGAGCATCGCTGAGCCCCGGAAGGCAGCGAACGCTTCACAGAGTGCACACTGTCACTTCGCCGCCAAAACTCCTGCTGAGCAAACGGTCCCGTGTTCAGGTTCTCCTCCTTCTGGTTCTTATTCCACCCAGTGCAGGTTAGCGAGGTTTTTTTTTTTATGACGTCAAAAACTGAAGTTTACTCAACTTCTATCAGATTTTAGAGCTTTTTGTCTCTCACACATCTCTCTACCTCTCTGCAGGTTCATCTCAATAAATTAGAATATCACTGAAATGTTGATTTCCGTCATTAGAGTCATTTTATGAATTCAGTGTACACAGGTTGAGGTTTCTGTTCGTTTGAGTGGTTGCAGTCTGGGCTCCTGTTTCTGTGACATGGAGGAGACCCTCAGAGTCATTAGATACTTTAGCTTCTTGTACGCTGGGACTTTGATTTACCAAATAAAATGCAGAAATTTCTTCTGAAAACAAGTTCCTTATACATATTTTTTCCTTCCACTTAACTTTTTATCAATGTGCTTGTATTTAGCACTCTGTGAAATCTTATTTCTAATCTATAATATTTGTGGCTTTTCCTCCTTATCAAGTTTTCCATGATTGCTGATGAAAGTCATAATTTTATAGCTGGAGGAAGTCTAAGAAGTAGAACTTTGGGGTTTCATCAACTGTAAGCTGTTTTTTTCTTTAATGTACGTAAATACATGTTTGCAATATGTCACTCTGCAATATTTTTTATTATTATTCATCTAGGAAGATCCCATTCCCATTGAGGAAAACCCAGATGGGCAGCATAAAGTATTGAACAGTAAATTTACACAAAAAGTCAGCAGAGAAGACATATTAAAATTAGAAGGATTCTAAATTTTGAATTATATTTTAATTTACTGAGATGCACCTGAAAGATTTCGTCGCATAAATCTAATAATCTGAGGCGTCTTGGATTTCAGTGCTCAGTTTGACGTTTGTGTCGTCACTCGGTACCGGATCCATTCCAAACACGACCGAGCTTTGTGAACATTTCGACCCAAACAGAAGAAAAACAGGCGGGTGGCGACTGGCAGCCTTCAGGCTTTTCTTAAAAAATGAGTCAAGAAAGCAGAGAGATGGACATCGTCCAGGAATATGTGATTTGAATTCTGCATGATTTTTATTTATTTTTTATTTTTTTTGATCCATGCACTGCAAAAATACAAAATCTGACCAAGTATTTTTGATTTGATTTATAGACCAAATATCTGAGTGCATTTGAAATAAGACAAACAAACTTAAAAGTAGTTTTGTATCTCGACATAGAGGCTTGTTTGAAGTAAATAATTCCTTAATGTTGGTGCAAAAGTTCTAGTTCCACCGGCTCCGTTACCTAGCAACCCCAGACATACCCAGCCGTCACCTAGCAACCCCAGCCAAGCCCAGCCGTCACCTAGCAACCCACTTCTAGTTCCACTGGCAGAGTTTTTCACTTAGAACAAAAACGTTTTTATAAGTTAATTTATCTGCCAGTGGAACCAGAACGTTTTCATCAATAATAAAGAATTATTAGCTTAAGCCCCTATTTTCTGGGGGGGGGGAAAAAAAAAAGAAAGAAACTTTTAAGTTACTTTGTCTTATTTCAGGTGTACTGGGAACAAGACGGGAATAAGTTGGTAACATTTAGTGTTTTTGCAGTGTGAGAATTGAAAGCTGGGCGTGTGTGAGCCACTGCAGGCTGTCAGGGGAAACGTTGAGCCTGGCTGTCACCGCATTCAGCGATGACATAATTCCTGCCCAAAGTCACACTTCATTTACACTAAGGAGGGAGCAGGTACCTACCTACAGTCAGACTTTAGTTACACTTGCACTGCAGTGGCGGCCTGGGGATGGGATGAAGAATGAGTGTTAATCACAGGAGGAGCAGGTTATGCAGAGGAGGAGGAGGAGGAGGAGGAGGAGCAAATATTGTGGCCAGCCTGTTTACCAATGTGACTTCAACATACCTAACGAGGCCGGTCACAATAACAAACTTCACTGGACAAAATTCGATGAACAACAATCTTATTGTTTTGAGACCATTTTTAAGGAGTGTAACGAAAACATCACATTCTACAAGATCAGCAAACCTTAAATCCTAATGAACATTTTAAATATCCAAAATAAACAAAACAACAAATAAAATGAATTTTGAAGTCTTTGTAAACAAAATTGTCCTTAAACAAAAGATCTAGTTGAGACCAAAACAGCAAACTGAAAACTTTTATCATCCAGTTTTTGGTAGAAAGAAAGAAAAAAAAATCATGCAAATGGAAAATATTGAGTTTGTTTTAATTTATCATGTGATTAATTGACTCACTGATTATTACAGCCTAGGTAAAGTAGATATAAGCATAGACCTGTCACAGTCATCATGTCAAATGATAAATCCACTGTCCACTGCAGTGGACAGCTATCTAAAAGCCTTTTTCTTCTGTTTCTTGTGGATTTTTATGCTATAAATGCATACAATACACCGCCAACTACTGGCCGTCCACTGCAAACGCAAGAAAGGTTTTGTTAAATCCAATATGGCCGACAGATGAAAAAACAACTCCAGTCCGTCCTTCTACTGTAAAGGACTCTGGCAGGTAAACAGAACGTTGTGACATGAAGTAAGACCAACTCTACTGATGTATTTTCCAAATAACATCTTTGTATTTGGAGAAAATTACAACTGATCACCTAGAAAAAAATCCTAAAAATCAAAACTTTCCCCCACCGTTTTTATGCTTTAAAAAAATTAAAAAAAAACTCTTTGGAAAAAAACGCTGACATAAAGGATTATAATTCATACATGAAGGGGTAAAAGTTTACTGACCTGTTAGAATGTGTTCTTGCATTATGGTCTCAAAACAACAATATTATCGTTTATCGTAATAATTTCCGTAACAATTTATCACCCAGCAAAGTGTGACACCATGACAGGCCTGACTTTCTTCAGACATGCTCCATAATTTCCTGAAGGATGTTTGCCAGGAATCCACAGGATTTGCTGACTGCTCAGTTTCTATTCCTGGGTTGCCCATCTACAGTATCATTCCAACATGCGGTCAGTTGGCTGTTAAAGGTGGCGTTATCTCCTGTTACCCATAATTAGATGTATTGAGTTTTCTGCTAATGATTACCGAAGCGGCGCATTCGCTACATACAGTACAGCCTGCTGGAGAAACGAGACGACACGCAACCGTGTCCCTCCACCTCCTGTCAGGAGTATCTGGGTCACAGCAGCCTGTAGAGTTATAAATAAAGCTAAAGTCTACTTAAAGGGATAGTCCAGTTTTTTTATTTGGGTGTGGAGTGTTTCTGATCAATCAGGATTTTTACCTGGAGTAGACAGAAGTAAGAAAAATCCTCAAGTAGAGTCAAGCGAAGTACGGCATGAAAAACTGGCCCATTTACAGGCAAATTACTTCCACAAAAAAGATTTTTATACTTTACTACTTTTGGTGTGATACAGTTGTTTAATATTTTAATCAACGTTACAGGCTTCCTGGTGTTTAAGGTGCAAAAATTACACAAAAATGATGCTGCTTTGCCTAAGTCTTTAATCTTTGATTGTATTCGTGTCATTTACAGCTCTGGAAAAAATGAAAACCTCGTGGTTTTTCCACCAAATACTAATTTCTGAACTCTTCCTGAGTTAAAACATTCGTATCGTTGTTTCTAAATGAATAGGAACTTGTTTTCTTTGCATTATTTGAGATCTGAAAGCTCTGCATCGTTTTCATTATTTTGACCATTTCTCATTTTCCGTAAATAAATAATAAATTTTTGGTTCATAGAATAAAAGAACAATGTTCATTTTACTCAAACTTATATCTATTAAAAAAAGCAAAACCAGAGAAACTGATAATTTTAAGTTGTCTCTTCGTTTTTCCAGAGCTGCATATTAATGCCCTGCAACATTCACCTTCACCTTTTTTAAATAAAATCTGTCAGTTGTATATGGTATATGGTCAAAGGATGAAAAAACTAAAAATACACAGAAAAAAAAATGGCTGCTGACTGGAATCAAACAATTTTCAGCAGTGGAAAACTCAAAAATCTTTTTCTGAATGCACCGAGCTTTAATCAACTCTCTTCAGTGTGGACCCTGTCTACTGAGGGAAGAAGACTCAAAGTTAGCTATTCTCAACATCAATGAAGTTTTTTTTTAATTTTAGAGTAAGCATTTAAGATTAAACAATTTGTTCCACAGTGTGAAAAATGCCTGAAGTTTGTTGAGAAAGCGAGACTTTCATCAGATAACAGGGAAGCTGCTCTGTTTTATTATTTAAGCTTTCAGCCTCCTGGAAATTAGAGTAAACATGAGGATATCTAGGAAATATTCTGAGAGCCAGACGTTGGTAGCTGCAGGCTTACTGGGATACATCTCAAATTAAATAATAATCACCTGAGCAAGAGGTACAAACACAAGAGAAAATCTTTGTTTAGCAAAATATCTGTGTTAGTGCTACTGTAGGTAAGATACATTGTCGTATGAGTATTAATCATGTGTTGATGGATTGCGACTTGTTGCTTCTTAAATGCGGCTCAGACAAAATATTTGCCAAGTGTGTGAAGAGACAGACACAGTCAGACAGCAGAGCATGCATGACAATGTGACGCTTCCAAACACACAGAGGGTCCCTGAGCCTGACATGCTACCAAATACACATCATTTAGATCCACTTTTTACTGCAACTTCGTTTTCTAGTTGAGCAACTAGAACTATCTGTAATGAAAACCTTCGAATAAGCGTGAGATTCTATTTAACTTAAAGAAAGATGGTAAAAACTTTTTGCAGTTTGTTTTTGAACAAGCATCACCTTTATGAGAGTAAAAGCTCCTGAAACTGTGTTCAGTTAAGATCATTTGCTTTCCAGTCACTAATTTCACCGTCGTGTTGGAAGTATTTTCCTTCCGACTTCCAGGAAGAACACAAGGGAAGTAAAAGCACAACAATAAGACACTGCTGCACAAAACTGAAATATATCCCAAAAAATAAAAAAATCACAATCACAGAAAACAGCAAAATATGAACCGAATATCAGCACACAATAAAAACGAGCATTCACGTTAGAAACCAAATCACCAAAACATATTTTATGAAAACCGTACTGTACACGCCAAGTTAGTAACAAAATGATAAAGAGGCACAAAACAATAAATGAAATAAAACTTGTATATTTTTGTAAAGTGGGGGAAGAAGAAGAGAAACTGAGATCCTGATGAAGGTCTGGAGAGTCAAAGAGGCTGTTGCCCTTTGTGAGCCATGCATTCAGCACTGTGAGCACAGGAAGTCTACATGGCCGACAGTTAGAAAGGAAAACACACAGAAGCCGAGAAAGGAAGACGTCTTACGCTCAAGAAGATCAAATAAAACACAAACGATGCACACAGGAAGGAGGAGCAGAACAATCCCTCTTTAAAAACAGCAGGCTTCAAACACATCGCTAATATTTTCACTTTGCGTTTTCATAAATTCGATTTTCTATAAACGGGAATCTTACCAAAACATAGTTCCTTTAAAAAAAAAAAAAAAAGCATTCATACTCCTTCTTGTAACTTTTTCATCTTGTTATGTCACAACCACAAACTCTGAAGTGGCAACAGGAATCCTCTGATCGGTCAACACACAGCAGTGCTGCACTCTAGGAGTGAAAGTAAAAGTTTTAGGAATAAAAATCTGAAAAGTGTGAAAGTCTGGTGTGCAAAAGTATTCAGTCATCATTCCTTCAATAAAATCCATGGCAACTAATCACATTCACAGGTTAATTGATTAGTCGATATGCAGAAAGAAGGTAAGACTTTATTAGAAGGGGTGTGAATAAGACTGACTGTCGGAAGCATGAAGGAGTCTTCGTCAATGTTTGACTGTTTTCATGAAGCGTCATTTGGTAAATAATGGCACTTCTCATTCAAATTTACACTAAAAGTTGCATTAACAGCATCAACTTTGCATTATTCGGTAAATAGTGACCCTTTTAATGCAAGGTTGGCCTAAAAGCTGCACTAAAACTCAATTAAATGCGTAAATTATTCTGCAAAATAAGACACTTTTAATTTAAAATTCAATTAAGAGTTCTTTAAACGTGTCCCTTCATGACAACAGGCATAAACATTCATGAAGACTCCTTCATGTTTACGACAGTATTATGTGTCGGTATCATGCACACCCCTTCAAATAAAACATTACCGAAAAGAAACAACAAATAGCAAAAGTAAGTCATGGTAGTGGCTTACTATTAAGTATTTATGTGCTGGAATGGTCTAGTCAAAGTTCAGGGTTAGGATCCAATTGAGAATCAGAGGAAAAACTTGGACGTTGATGTCCGATCTGACTGAGATTGAGAAGAAGACGGGACAGAAATGTGTTCAGCTGTGAAATTAGACTTTACAGTTCGGATTCCTTTGTCTTTCCATTTATCAACTGTTTTGTGTTGGTTTATCAGAGGAAAACAAAATAAAACACATTTGTGGTCGTGCACAACGAGCTGCAAAAGGTTTGGAGGTAAGCAAGAATCGGATCAAATCAGTTTGGTTTTAACTGTAAAGCACTAAGTGCCATCTCCTCTCTTAGTGCACAAGAAGTTTCAGCAGTTTAAGGAACAGGGACCATTATAGATCCCCAGCCTAAGGGTACAAATTAAAGTGTGCAATTTGTCTTTAGGTTGCCTTGAAGTGGCGTCCTAATGAGTCCAGTAATTATTTTCCTCAATGCGCTCCTGATTTGCTTTAAAGGGGGATTTTTGTGTCACTTAAATTGCAGTTTGCACAGAAGAACCATTTGCAATGGCAGCGTTGTTAGCGTCCTCTAAAAGCTCGGACAGTTGAAAGGCTTGCTTACCTTAGACAGCATGAAGCCACTTGTTAGTCAAACCTGTCATAGCGTTTTTGTCTGTCTGGTCAGTAAGTGTTTCAGGTGCCGAGTGCAGCATGGATGCCTTTTTTTAATTTCCATGAAGGTCTGCGCTGCACCAGGCACTGAAAGCACAGTCACACCGTCTAGGGAGTAGCACCTCAGATCCATCGCACGCTTTGGGAGACGTCTCTGCCGTGTTGCAGCCGATTTATGAAGGCACATTTTTGGTTTTGTTGTTGCTGTTTCAAGACGCTGATAAAAATGCAGCAGCGTTGCTCTTTCACAGCGTGCCACGTTTCCAGAGATGCCATCCCTTGACATAGACGGCTCCACTGACCCCAGGAACCTTGAGCCTTGGAAAACTGACTCGCAGCACAACAATAAACGTTTTTAAAAAAAAAGCCCAACAAAATGTTAAACATGTACATTACTGTGCAAAAGTCTTGAGTCCTCAGGCAGCAGTCTGTGAAGCAGCAGGAGCACACTGTGCAAGCTGCAACTAAAAACGCATTTTACAACTTTTTGTGCAACATTAAGTCAAGTCAAAATTCTGAGTTATTCATGCATTAGGTGTGTCTGTTACAGAGCTCCATTGGGGAACAATTTTTGTTTTGCGTTCCCTCGCAATAAGCAGGTACACCCTGGTCTATTTTGTATACATACAGAAATGTCGATTTCAAATTTCAAATATATACAAATTTAAAGAGCCTCAGTGAAAACATGTTTATATATTCTTAACTCTTTGGTGCAAAAAAAAATCTGATTGAAAATCGATTTATTCACTGCATGTTTGTCTGTCTGTGTAAGGTTGAGATGGAACTGCATGAAAACGGCTCTTTATTAACCATTCAGACCAGCACAAAAAAGGCACAAACAAAACTGTCAGATGATTTTATATGACTCAGAAATAGCCCAAATAGTTTGGATGCATTTTTTTCTTTCTTTCTATCTTACGAAAAGTTTCTGTTTATATCTTAAAGGGATGGAAATCCCATAAAAATTCAAAATTTTACAAACAGTCTGAGCCTAAAGTAATCAGAAAATAGGTTGGCCTGCCTTGCTGTGTCATCTTTGTCCAAGAATATCAATACAGCCTGAAGTATTTCCCACTAGCTGCTTTTCTATTGTCCTTACAATTGCGCAAATTTAAATTAGGAAAAAAAAATTCACCTAATGGAAAATGAGGTAGTTTTTCGGCTGTATCAAAACTTGGGTGATGAGAAAAACTTTTTTTTTCTCATCACGAGTCGCATGATCAACAACAGGATCTTACTACTGACAAAAACGAAGAAGAGGACAGGAAGTGGCGGGAGGAGGATGACATGACTTATCATGTGAACAAGCTTATTTTAATTACGTTATTTAATGGAAACACCGCAATTGCAAAATATACATTAGCGGACAAAAGTTTTGCGAACGTTTGTGATGAAAACGCAGCTGATGATTGCTACTGCTAACGCTTCATGCAACAACCAGATGTTAGGATCTGCAATTTACTTTTACTTTTAAGTTCGCTGTCTGATATTAAAAACTATTTGATATGAAACATGTGAGCTCTGAAAAAAAACGTAACTTTTTAAAAATTAACCATTATGTATGAATTAAGGCTGATTTCAAACCTTTGCACAGTCCTGTACATGCATAAAACACATCTTTTGATATGGAAGTGTAAAATGTTGAGCTACAGAATACACACCACTGCAAATGCTGTGCAGCGGTTTGCAGCATTAGGCTGTAATAAGTGCTGTTGTTTACCAAGGTGCCGGTCTATGGGGTTGGGAATAGCATGAATAAACACATTAGAAGGGGAGAAAATAAGTAAAGCCACACACAACAACACAAACACGACACTCGGACGCCACCGGGGGGACAGAGACACAGTGTATAAACACGTAAGAATGAAAAAGCCCACATACACACGCGTGATATGATACAACCTGAAGAGAGAGACAACAACAACACAGAGGCACATCAGACAACAAGGTGACCCGCTGTTCCCGCTTCATTTCCTTTTTTTTCTTTTCACAGATTAGTTAATAACACAGGACACAACAACTGGGTTATATTCACTTGAGTAGCTGGATGTGTTTAGCGATCCTGCACTCATGACAGGATGCGTGTTAAAGAGACACTCGCACGTCCACAAACACACAGGTACAAAACATTTGTGATCATTTGTGCTGCAAACCCCGTTTTCTTTTACACCGTGGACATTGTTTATCGAAATGGTTGCAGACGACGTCACGGAACCAAACAGGAGGTTTTGGCAAGCAGGATGTTGGCCTAAGGTTATGCTCAGCTGTTCTGCATCAACCTTAAGGACAAACTCTTTCAGCCACGGAGAAGTGACAAGTCAACTGCAACATCTTTGACACAACAGGGTGGAAATATTTGTGTATCTGTGCTGCTTGATGATGGCTGTATTTGTGTTAAAAGGGGGGGCGCTACTTTCCTGGGGAGCCAGAACTGGGTTACGGGTTATTTGTGACTTTTTAACTGGTTTCAGTGTTACCTCTGAGCTACGGTTTGATCCAGGAGGAGGTGGAGTTTGCATTGAGGTCCTGCTGTAACAGAGACCCCTCCATCTTATACCAGTCCTCAGTCAGAGGGGAGTCTGGGCTGGGAGCCAGGGCTGCTGCCTCTACAGTGGTTTGTTGCCAACAAGAAGGGAGGGAGAGGAGAGGGGCGTTGGAAGTTTGGAGGGAGTGTTTTGTTGGTGCAGGTTGGTGACGGTGGCAGTGGTCAGATTGCAGTATTAAATGAATGGCGGTGGCAGGATAATGTGCGTGGGGGGTGGAGGGGACAAGAGGAGGGACGGTGAGGTGGGAAGGAAAAAGGGAGGAAGCAGAGGGAAGGAGTTAATGGGTGGTCAGGGAGGGAAAGGGATGAAAATGGGGTAGAAAGGGGGGAAGGCGCCAGTCCAAAAATTAAAAAGGGCGATGTGAGAGGGAGAGAGAAACAGACAGGGAGAAACAGAAGTGACGAGAAGTAAATTAATGCATGGTCAACTGTCTGAGTCCAGAAGACAGAGAAAGACAGATCACTTTTGAGTCTGAGTGAACTTGACACGTTATGGGACGGAAAGATCCGGAGACGCCATAGAAAGATGGAGGACATGACCGAAGCCATGTGCAAAAATTCCTTCAAAATGAAAGGAGAAATATTATAAAATAATATTATGAGACGGAACGAATCAAATATGATACGAAGCGGTGATGGAAAGAAAAACAACGTGAATATGAAGAGGTGGAAACAAAGACAGCAGAGCAGAAGGGCTAGATGTTTATGCAGCCGTATGACCTGGAATCTGCATCCACGCGTATTTCGTCTATGTCCTCTGAACATACAGCTCTCTCTATGTGGTTTCCCTGTAGGGGCGTGTTTACTGCGCCTGGCGTCTTGCTGTGTTGTCGTGTTTACATGAGGAGTGCACTTCGCATTTCCGTCTCCTGGTGCGAAACGTACCTTTCCGCACATTCCCATCTGTGGCACGGAATTCCCTGGTGTTGAGTAGGAAGCAGGCTCGGTCCTGCTGGTAGCGTTCCCGAGTGGGGCCCCGCCCGATGGGGCTCCGCTCGTCCGGGCTCAGCACCTGGTCGATGGTGGGGCAGTCCTCGTTAGCCAAGGCGGCCGAGGCTGCGTCACCGTTCTGCTTGGAATCTGGAAGACAAATTCACAACCGTGGAGGTTTACTGCTACAAACGGACTTCTGTTCACTAGGATGGCAGCAAGATCGTCACAGACAACTGAAGCCGAGGCCCATTAAACTGCTTCCAGGTCCAGTTTTATTTGTTGTTTTAATTCAACATCACTATGCATAAGAAATAAAGTATGTAGGCTTTAGATAAAAAAAAAATAAGTTAATTTCTTACAATAAATCAAAGAAAACGCAGAAAAAGATGAATAAAACACCTCAGACTTTAGATGGCAAAAATATAATTTTACCAATTATTTTGGTCTAGTTTCTACTGCAAATATCTTAGTAAACTTGAAATAAGACAAAACCAACTTACAAGGAACATTTTGCCAAGATATAGGAGCTGGTTTGAAGTAAATAATTATTTTATATTCATGAAAAGGATGAACTAATCTACCAGTGGAGCTAGTATATTGACGCAACATAAACGGCTATCATGTAAGCTTCTTATTTTTAAAAAAGGAAAAAAAAAAGAGTCTCTAAAAACTTATGTCTCATTATTCTGGCTTTAAGCAAATACAAACAATATGGGGATACAGTAAAAGTTAAATCTGATTTATTGTCAGTGAGGAAAAGATGTTCTCTTCTCTACAACTTAATTAAATGTTATCAACTAGCAGAAGGTGGTTTAATGCTACTTTAAGCGGTTCAGGAATCATCTTATTTAACTTTCCCAAACCACAGTTAAAGCTTAAACACATGTGGAACTGGGCTAGTATAATTAAAAGTGTTCAGTAAGCGAACTCGGTGTTGCTATGACAATAATTTGACAAATGAAAAGGCAACACAGGGTTGGTGAAGGAGCCAGTGACCTGGAGCCAAGCTGACCTCTTCAGAATGGGCTCCTGCATTATTACCATGATGTCACTTCAAAATGGCCTCAAAACAACAATATTATCATTTATCACAGTAAACGAAACATTTCTGGGACAATATATCGTCCAGGAAAATCTGGAGTTTGCATGTTCTCCCTGTGCATGCATCATTTCTCTCTGGGTTTCCTCCCACAGGAAGGAAGCCGGCTTATTTAAAACAGGACCGTTAAGTGACAGTTTCTTTAACTTTCACATAGGAATGAGTGAGTGTGTGCCTGGCTGTTTGTTCTGTGCGTCTCAGTTGACCGGCGACTTGTCCCAAGATGAGCAAACCCAACCAAACACCAGGATAAACGGCTATAGATAAAAGACGTAGGGATGCAGATCCTCTCTATCGTTTTTAAGCGCAGTTGACGCTGCATTATTGTCACATTTTGAGAGACAAAACAGTGATTAGAGGAAGTACTAAACCCCAGTAAAAGTTTCTGACTTCCTCCTTAAAGCAACAATAAAATTGACTGGTCTTGACTCCAGGCGATGCGGGCAAGATGTGCTCACTCCTGACTGCTAAGTAATGCTTTAAAGGTGCATTATTGCAGCTATATGCTAAAGCAGTTTTACTGCTAATGGCAGAAAAGAAAATCCTGTGAAGTCAGCCAAAATCGAGACGCATTAGTCTGTTTTAATAGATAATTGAGTTCATTTTCCTCCCATAGCGTGTGTTCATCACTGGCAGATGGAAGCCTTAAGGCCACTGTGATCCAAAAGTTGATCATAAATTACACAACAGTTCTGATGGGCCAGTGATTTCTCCAGGGTGGTGCGAGAATCAGCCACGCATCGCTGCTTGATATCACTCCCACTCCTTTCTCTGGAGATTCTGCCACTTTGAAATCAAGAGTACACAAGATCTCTGAAGTCTTACGGCATGTCTAAAACAGCAAAGACTTTTTTTGTTTCCAACTTACAGCGCCATGAAAGATATTTGTCCCCTTACAGAATGATGGTTTCACTTATTAACCCTCAGAGTTTCAAATCTCCGCCTGGATATTTTTGCTTGTTTTAGTTGTACACAGTTCTTTAAATGTCCTGTGAGTAGGCCTGTCATGATAACAAACTTTGCAGGACGATAAAATGTTCCAGAATTTATTGCGATAAGCGATAATATTGTTGTTTTGAGACCGTTTTCGAGTAATAATGGCGAGAACACATTCTCAAAGATCAATAACCTTTAAATTCTAATGAACATTTAACACTGAAACTGGGAGACATTTAAAATGTCCAAAACAAATAAAGAAAACAACAGAAACTATAAATAAAATGAATTATGAAGTCTTTGTAAACAAAATGACTTTCAAAAAAAGGGATAGTCGAGATCAAAGCACCAGACTGAAGACTTTTATCATTCAGTTTCTTTTAATGTATCATGCGATTAATTGATTTATTGTTTATTGTGACAGGCCTACCTGTGAGTAAATATATTTACCCATTTATCCATAACAACTGGAACTTTCAATATCTAGCAGTCGTTTTCGCCCCTCAGATTAATTTCACTTCCTGCTACGGCGGGAGCCAAATTACCGTAATAACCCGACATTGGCTGGAAAGCGCAACGTCTCCCCTTTCAGAAAGCGTTGGAAGTTTTCGCGCATAGTGTCAGTTACGGTACTGCACATCGCCGACACGTTCGGTCTAGAAGGGTTAATGTGATAAAACAACTGGATCAATCTGTAAGGGGGAAATTACTATTTTAGCAAGACTGTGTCTGTGATCAAAAATGATTGCTAACTGGCAAAAGAAAACTTCTTACCTCTGTTGATCTCAATGATTTCCTCCTGAGCAAGAGGACAGTCACCCCCTATTCCTCCGGACCCCATCACTCCACCCAAGACATTTCCCAAGATCCTTTGCGGTGATGCAGTGGCCATTGCCAGGGCGTCTGGCTTGCAGTAGTTGGGCGACCCCGGCTGAGGCGCTCGAGGGATATGTTTGTTCTTCTTTTTGGGCAGCTTTTGCTTGGCCATAGCCAGAGAGTAGTACATGCCGAAGTTGTTGACAATGACAGGTACAGGCATAGCAATGGTCAGCACACCAGCCAAGGCACAGAGCGCTCCCACCAGCATTCCCGACCACGTCTCCGGGTACATATCACCGTAACCCAGTGTGGTCATGGTCACCACGGCCCACCAAAACCCAATGGGGATGTTCTTGAAGTTGGTGTGGGCGCTGGCAGTCGGGTCATCTGGGTCTGCCCCAATTCGCTCGGCGTAGTAGATCATAGTGGCGAAGATGAGGACGCCGAGGGCCAAGAAGATGATGAGCAGGAGGAATTCATTGGTGCTGGCACGAAGGGTGTGGCCGAGGACGCGGAGACCCACAAAGTGGCGAGTGAGCTTGAAGATTCGGAGGATACGGACGAATCGGACAACACGGAGGAACCCCAGGACATCCTTGGCAGCTTTGGAGGACAGACCGCTCAAGCCCACCTCCAGGTAGAAGGGCAGGATGGCGACAAAGTCGATGATGTTGAGGGCACTTTTGAAGAATTCCAGCTTGTCTGGACAGAAGATGACCCGCAGCAAGACCTCAATTGTAAACCAAATGACGCAGACGCCTTCGACGTACGTCAACCAGCTGTCGGTCACCACCTCGTACACTATCTCCTCGTGGGTTGTGTTGCCGTCTGTGACGTTCTCTGTCCTGTTTAGGATGGTGTTGAAGGCCTCGTGCGTCTCCATGCAGAAAGTGGAAATGGAGATGAGGATGAAGAAGAGGGAAATGAATGCCACATACTGGAAGGACGGGAGGTTTTGGGAAACACGTTGGGAAAGACAACAAGGGGAAGGAGAAAGAGTTATATAGAGGAAAACGTGAATAAAAAAACAAGTCAAGAGCAATTCAGACAGAACATGAGCAGGTCATCAGATGATAAAACGAGCCGAAAAATATTTGCTTTTTACAGAAAATTTTGCTAGAAATGTTTTGTCTTATTAAACATTTATTTTTTTACAACAAAGTATTAAAGCCACACTAAAAAAATGATGATAAATTATAATAGTCATATTATTATGACTTTATCCTCATAACACAACTTTTTTCTCATTATTTTGACTTTATTCTCTTACGACTTCATTCTCGTAATTTTATGACCTTATTGTTGTGCGAGTTTATTTGTGTATTACTATAACTTTATTCCTGTAATTTTTTAAATTTTATTACACCCAGTTGTAATTTTTCATACACTGACAAGACATTTAATGAACAAGTACGTTTGTAAAGCTCATGTCATACACTGAGATCCCCGGTGCATTTTTAGTTGCTTTAATTTGTTGTACATATCCGTAGGACATTTAGCTGTCTTTTACATTTTACTTTTATTTTTAAAGAAGTCATTATATCATGTTTGAATAGTTACTGTGAAGCCGTTATTTCAATTTTTTTTTTTTTACTCAACGTCATTAAGAAAGTGAATGCCATACCGGTCCAGGTCTGAACATCATATTTTGAATGTCCTTTTGTAAAATATTGCCTTCAAGATTTAAAAAAAAAAAAAAATCCCAACTCAAAAAAACGATCTTCCGAGTTTTTGCATGTGTCCAGGCTTTTTCTGGACTGCAGTTCATTCCCTCAAAGCCCTGAGTATTTATAGACGCTGTATACTTTGTGCTTTTTCAGATAAATAATAAAATAATACAAGCTCGGCCCGAGGAGCAGAACTGAGAGGTAATTCATACTTGAGTGGAGCCCATATATATATATGGGAAGCCTAAGTGTGTTTTGCGTTTGTTGCATGAATTTTCAACATTATGCACTTATGTAATATGAAGAGGAAAATACTTACAAGAGACCTTATATCAAACAAATGGAGCAAGCCACTTTCACTTATTTTTCCCTCAAAGGACTCACTTTGTTTTCTCGAGTTTCTTTGAATTGGAAATTGGATGAAGGCCTACACATATTTCCCCTTGTGCCTTTATGACACAGACAGACAAAGCAGAAGATTTAAAATACTAAGCCTCAGCTTTTACTGAGGAGATTAGCTGAGAAACGCAGTTAAAACCAGATATTTATATAAACTGGATAAAATGATGCACAACCTTCTGTCGTTAAATAAAACGAAACTTTTAAGTCGGTTACGATTTACATTTATATTTAATATTTTTTTTAAATATATATATTTTTGAATAAAAATATTTATATTGGTTAAACATAAATATCAAAAAAATATTTATAATCCTTTGAAATATAGATATTTTAAAATATGAATATTTTTCAATATAAATATTTTAAAATAGAATTTTTTTTAAAATAGAGATATTTAAAAATATAAATATTTCTTCAATATATTTATTTGTTAAATATATTTAAAAATACTTATATCTGCTAAATATAAATATTTAAAGATATTTATATTTGTTAAATGCCAGAATAATGAGGAAAACATTTCTTTACAGACTTTTTATTAGTTCATTCACATTTTAAATTTTAAAGGCTAATTGCATTAATATTACTATGTTTTGTCTCCCAAAGACGAATGTGTGTCAGCACCAGAAGACGTTTGCTGAGGCTGAAGAGAGAAAGGCGTTATCTACAGAGTTTTCCAACATGCGCTAAAACACAAATGAAATGCTGCGTTTCCAAAGCTTTGTTGTAATTCCACAATTTTGCAACTGCTGTGTTTCCATTAAACCATTAGAAATGCAGTTAAATCATACATTTATGAGGTTGTCATGGATTCGTCACATGACCTGTTTGATGCAAAAAAAAAAAAAGTGTTTCCATTGCAGTTCTGTGAAATATTCTAATTCGGATACGACCAAAACATTCACCTCATCCAAGCGCCAAAACGTTAAAACAAAATTCAAAATTGGCATGTTTCCATTAAGCAAATTTAACGCATTTCCTGAGCCATATCTGAAGAAACTGAAACTGAAGTATTTGGTCATAAGAACACAACTCTAACTGAAAGTAAAGGGGCGGCAGCTTCACGTTTGCTGCAGGAGGGACTGGTGCACTTCACAAAGCAAGTGGTGATTGAAAAGTAACAATGACTGTGAGGATCTCCTGGCTTAAGGTGTGTCATGAAATGGTGTGTGTGGAAAAGAACAAACAAACTGACTCAGTTAAGCTGGACTAAAGTCATACAGACCAAAAGTCAGTTCTACTAAATATTAAGGAAATGTAATTAAATCTCAGAGTTTGAGGAAAGTAATTTTTTTCATCTTTCTGGCATTTTGCGATCAGAAATAAGCGGGAACAGTTTGGTCTGATTTAATGTCAGCGTATGTCTAAAACATGTGACCCTCCTGGAGCTTCAGGATAAATAAAATGTTTATTTTCAGATTGTTAATTCCATGCTGGTTCTGTTGGATTATGCTGTGTAAAGTTCCATGAAGTAATGCCAGGGTGCCAAATCACGCAGCTCCGATGACATATTACATGTTTTCCATAACATTTTGTTTCGACATCCATCTATCCTCATTCTCCAGCAGTTTTCCGCTTCTCTCCTTCCTTCCTCCCATTCCCACTCCATCTTTCCTCTCCTCTTCGATCTTTCTCACTAGTCGGTGTCTGACCTACTTTCTCCGATTGCTGCAGTGCTCTTCTCCTCTGTATCGTGAAAACACACACATAGACACGCAGAGGCTCTCAGTCACCCCTTCCTCTGCTCCCCCCCACCGGCTCCGCTGTCCCAGGGAAGCGGGAAAGCACCGGTGGGACCGGCTCAGCGGGCTCCTCTACCGGCTGAACACAGGAGAGTCTCAGTCGAACAAATCAGGCCAATGAGGAGATCTTTGTCTTAATCCTCCTGCCTCCATTGTTGGTATTCCTTGTGGCTGCTGCAAATGCAGCGGCGCTCAGATGAGCAGAACTGGAGCAGATCGCAAAAAATGTTAACATCCGTCAAACTTTCTTGCATCTTTTCACATTACAGCAGTGTTTCTCAAACCCTTTCAGGTCGAGGACCACTTCAACGTTTAACACACACAACATCTTAATACACAGACTGGGCCATAAGTTTCCATACATAGGAGAATGCAAAATGTGTATTTCTTTTATATTTCAGATACCCAAGAAGATGCGTTTGACAAAAAAGCAAAGAGTTGATATTAGACTGATGGCTGGATCGGGACGCAGGTCGCATGGCTGCACCAAACTTTAACAGAAAACATGGAACGGGCGTCACACGCGACACTGTGGCAAAACTTATTTGCAAGTTTCAGAAAACTGGAAACGTTGCAGATCAACCGCAAAGCGGTCCGAGACGTGCGGCGACTGCACAGAAATAAAAACGGTTGTCCAATATAAAATGTTTGTTTTTTCTGTGTATGGAAACTTATGGCCCATCCTGTACACAACCTGAATTGAAAACATTAGTCTCTTCGCTCGTTGTCTTGTTCGTAATGTGAAAGGTGGCGCTTTGAGGCCGTGAGAAAACCATTAGCTGCTACAGGTGGCATTTTGAGCCATTTACAGATTCTTTTAGTATGGATTCTACCAATGAGAGAAAAACACGGAAATCAAACAAATTCTGTACCACAAGTTTTGTGTGCATTAACATTTTAAAGCTATTTGTAATTTAGAAGCATGAAAAAAAATAAAAAAATAGACTTGATTTGCATTGGCAAAAACAAACGTTTCGTTTCGGTCATAAATAATTTTATTTTAGGTGTTGAGATGCAGTTAGTCAGCGTGAAGCGCAGCTCTGACATCACCGTGATGTCACTGGATCTGCTGTCTTCATGTTGCTAAATGTGCCTATTTTTCCAAATGTGTCATTTCTTTGCCCTGTATGTCTGTTTAGCTTATTACTTTTAGAAATTGTGGCGTCCTCGTTACTTTAGACCAATATTTAGAGCGTTAAACCAGAGAAACTCCTTCTAGTTTATAAATTGAATTTATTCATATCCAGAAACCCAGAACAGGAACGTTTAGTTTATATACTTCACTCAACCCAGAGCAGGAATTAGAACAAACGTAGAAAGAAACTATCTAGAGAAACTACTCATTACCTTAGATCAACACTTAAATTAAACTTTAAACATTAAACTTTTAATATCAGAGCAAGTTTGTTCTAGATTAAAAATCTAGAACAAATTTAGAAAGTACCATCTACTTTGCATTTTAATCTGTTTTTCTTGTTTTTAACTTCTTTGCATTTTAAATTGTTTCTGTCTGAAAGGCGCTATATAAATAAAGTTGCCTTAAAAATAAAAATGCTGCATTTTTATCCTGTTTTTAATTGTAACACATTAATCCACCTCTCATCCACTGGAGATGGACGCCGCTTTTACTCTGCAGGTATAGGAAATAGACGGAGGAAATTTTAAAATCACTTAGCCTCTTCTCTCTGTTTTGTCCCAATAAATCCCAATAAAATACACTAAAAGTTAGTGGTTGCAAAATGGGATAAATCTGAAGCATAAAGAACATTTTGCAGAGGGAAATGTACTTTGTATTTTTTGACATTTTCTTCTTGCTGCAGAGTAAGATCCATTGCAAAAGTATAAATAACACACACCCAAGACGACGCAATGAGAAAATAGAAGTAAAACTGCTGTAATGTTGCATCTTCTATGTAGGTTACACAGGTGGGCACACAGTGGGGGGTGGACAGGATGGATCCGTGCATGAAGAACAGAGAGATCACCAACAAAATGAGAGCGTGAGGAGCCACATGACTAAGCAGCATAATTCAAAGTGAAGAAAGTATCCAGAGCGACTGAACTTGGCAAAAGGTAGTTCGTCATTTCAATGATCTCAACAGGAAGTGACAGTGTCTTGAAAAGAGGACAGAAAAGTATGACAGGGCTGATAGTAAGAGGAAGAGGGAGAGAGCGAGGAAAAAGAAGCAAACCCATCAGGAGCCTGGAGGTTAACGGTGAATGACAGGCCTTCGCCACAAAAGCAACTTGTGTCAAGCAGAGGGACGGGGAGTTCTGGGAGTCCCATCTGACATGTTGCTCCATGAAACCTCTTCATCTCAAACGCAGAAATTCATGTGAAAGGAAACAGTTGCATAACTTAGATTAAGCTTTTCTGATCATGTAGAGCCTTTTGTACACTGTAAAACATCTGAGCTGTAGTTAGTTGTGTCAACTATCTTCTACTCTTTAAGTCAAATAAATTTAGTTAGTTTTAGATTTTGGACCTAAATGTGTGAGTTTGTGTAAGTTGTGTTAACTTTTTATTAAGAGTTAAATAAACTAGAGTTTTTAAGGTTAGGAATTGAAAAACTGAAATAAGAAAAGTGGGAACTATTTCCCAGAATGCTTAGCGGCGTGTTTGTGTCTCCTGAGATGGAAGTGCGTTACATTGATCTGACTCTTGTGTTATTAAGGCAAATGTTTATTTGAATGCAGCTGACAGTTTCAAAGCTTGAGGATAATGTCCTGATCACACTGAATGTTTCTGAGCTGAATTCATTGAGATGTTTAAGAA